>ML813102.1:97331-108051 GCA_009831015.1 Picea engelmannii
TTGATGAGATTAGATAGATGTCAAGTATATGATGCATATGATGTCATGCACAGATGAAGATGGATCAATGAGTTGTCATTGATATGATGCAAAGATGAATATGGTTCAATGTGGTTTCTTTGATATATGATGCATAGTTAGATTGATCATTATAGTATTATCATGGTTGATAAGGTTCACAAATGGATGAACTCCAAAGTGGTACCCTTATAGTGAAATCCCTCACGGGAAGACGCTTTACGGTTGAGTTATCCTAGAATAATGGTTGGAGGACCCATGCTTGAGTGTGGAATAATAAGATGAAGATCAGTGAATTTGTAAGTGAAACTATCATAGATGGATAGTGCTTGTCATTCCATTTCTAGTGGTATGTGGAACGTCACATAACTCCTCACGGTTAGAGAGTTGTGGCCATGAGAAGTTGGAGAACCCAGGTTTGGGTAATGGAACCAAGTTTGTTTGATGGATAATTTTATGATTTTTGATATATTTTCAGGTAAGACTATTCTATATGGATAGTACATGTCATGCCATTTATGGTGGTATGTGGAACATCACATAACTTCTCATGGTTTGAGATTTATGGCCTTATGAAGTTGGAGGACCCTCATATGTTGGCTTGAAGCCCCAAAAGGTAAAAGAATTCAAAGAGCTTGCAAAGAAGAAATTATTATTTAAATGATAAAGTAAAATTACAAAGTCAAGAAGGATTATTTAAATAATAAAGTGAAGTGACAAAAGAAGATTATTTAAATGATAAAATGAGGTGACAAAGTCAAGGAGGAATATTTAAATGATAAAGTAATGGAGAAATTTCTAGTTATGGAAAGTGGTTAACCCTAAAAATGAGGAAAATAGGTTAAGTGGCCTAAAAATGGGTTAAGTGACCTAGAAATAGGTTAAGTGACATAGAAATGGGTTAAGTGACCTAGAAGATGGAGAGTATAAATAGGAGGCAAGGATCTCTCATTTTACATCACACTTGAGAATATTGAATATCTATAAGTGACTAGGGTAACCAAAGGATATACAAGATGAATTTCAGAGGGAAGGTGAATAAAAGAGGGCTGAAATTAAAGGGAGGATAAATTCTTTTGATGATGCTTTCTAAGGTATGTTATTTATAGGTCATCTCGCCATTTTCGCAATAATTTTTTTTCTATAATGATTCGACCGTGAAATTGATATGACATTGAGGAAACATATCCAACTATATTTGGTAAACAATTCATCTTGTGGGTCGTTGTATTTTTGGAGATACACTCTGTGGAAAAAGGGTTTGTGGCTAGTCCTGAAACTAGTCCAAAACAGGTGTTTCGGGTAAAAATGTCATAACTTCTTCATAACAGATCCAAATTCAGTAAGACCAAATTTGTTGGTTAGAGTACAGTCTGTAGTATGTTTTGTAATAGTATCATATTGATTCAACAAATATTCCATGTGGGGCACGCTCTACAAGGTCGCTCTCTAGAATAAGCCAAAATTCAGCAAGGTATGCAATTTTTTCTGTAACTCCTTTTATGAGAGGTTCCAAGTAGTGAAATCTACAAGAATTGCATAAAAAAAACTGAATAACATTGTGTATGAGTTTCATATATTTATTCATTACAGGTACATAGTTATGATTATTTCAAGTTAGGGTTGTTGACTGATCCAAAACTAGTCATGCTTGAGACAAGCAGTTGATGAGTTGGCACATACATGAGGTGTATAGGTTATGATGTTGGTACATATCGATGAGTAATTTTTTATTATTAGTTGACACATGATTGGTATATACTTGGTCCATGGTTGGATGCACTTGTTTATGGTACAGGTTGATTATAGGTTGTTTGGTACAGGTTGGTGCATGGTTGATGCACTTGTTTATGGTACCGATTGATATCTGTTGAGGATTGTCGCCTCATATCAGTTGGTGTTGAGGGTGTAAGATGATTCTTGCATTATAGAGCTAGTGCTCTTTTAGATTTGTACTCTATTCAGTTGTTGCTGAAAAACCCCAAGGATTGTAGTCCGTAATAAAAATAAAATTGTACATACATCTTATGTTCTTTGTATTCCTTGTGGTGATGACTTGTTGTTGATATATTGTTGATATTTGTTCACATATCACTCATTATAAATGACAGAAATGAGTAATGATTTAATGGTGATTGTTAACTAAGGAATTTTGTGTAAGAGGGAAGTTTTGGGAAAAAGAGCCCTACACTGTTCACCCCCCACTCTCAGTGTAGTTGGTGTGTCCAACATGTTCTTATAGACCAGTTTAATGAGTGTGAAAGAACCAGGTCACTCAACAATCTTTTCAATTTTAGGGAGTCTGAAAAGATCTTAAATATGGACCCCATGGGGGTGCCTTTTTCATAAATTTAGTCCCTCGGGCCCTAAAAAGGGTTAAAATTATACCTGAGAATACTCTTCTAGCAAACCAAAGTTCCTAGAGTATACCTTTGTTCATAAAATTGACCATCCAAACAAAAAAAGGGGTAAAATAATGTCAGACAGACATGCCTTCAAGTTTTAGTTTGGCAAGCGTGAAGGACAAAAAGATCACTCGGCAATATTTTCATGTTTCTAGAGTCTGAAAAGGGATTAAAGAAGACTCCAAGAGGTTACTTTTCTCAGTTAATCTAGACAAGATTGAAAAGCATAGATATAGTCTCATCGGATGTTACTTTCAGATTTCAAAGCGAGCTTAAAAGAAAACAAAGCATGCTCATTTTTGGGAGTCCCAAGGGTGAGGCAAAAGGTGATGGTGCATCATATGGATGAGGCTCAAGCTCATAATCATGATAGGACTAAAAGGACTCCTGAGCCTAAAGTCATAGGACACAACATGGACGCCAAAAATACAATCAAGGATCTATCTAGGGCGTCCATGTAAAGGTAGGCTCTACTACTTAATTACGACACTTATGAAGCAGCAATGATGGTTCTGTGTCACCCTTCAGTGGGATCGATCCTATGGAAAAGAATAAAAGACACCGAGATGCAGAAAGTGGAGGTGGAATCCTAACTTATATGCAAACAGTTGGAAAAATGAATTTTACCAAAGAACCTTTTAAAAATGACCCATCTCCCCAAAAAAAGTTACCAAAACAAAAGAAAAGTGTGTCGTGACATCCCATAAGAAACTCAAGAACCACATTAAATGATTTTCAAGCCAGAAAAATGACAAAAGGGTTAAAAAAAGTGGCAAAAAGGGCCAAAAAAGTCTATAAATAGAAGTTGACAGCTCATTTTCACCATTGCAATTTGAAAATTAACCAGAAAATAAAAAGGACCCCTTTGCTAAAAGAGTTGATTATGGGAGATTCAGAGGAAAAAAAGGAACTTCTGCTCAGACCAAGTAAGTATAAACTCATCCCTCTTGCATTTCCATTCATAATTTTAGCATTTCTTTTAGTTTTTGGAGAGGTGTTCCCTCCTAAAAAAGGGCGGCCCTTTGTGTACACATGTTTTCTAAGGACATCCCATGTATGCCTATGAGTAGAAAAAAATCTGCCCATGTGCATACGTGACTGTGTCCAAGACAACCCATGTACACCCTCAAAAGCATAGAAAAAATGAATATGCAAGACCTAACTCCCCCCTTGAACTTGTCATGTAACAGGATGTGTGTCCACTGGAGGAAGAGGGAACACGAGGAGATCGATATATTGGTCGATGAGGACCTTGATGCTATCACTGCATTGAAACAATGCAGGTTATGGAATTTCTATCGGTGTCCATTCATGAGGGTACAACCTAGGCTATTGAATTCCTTAGTGGATTATTGGCACCCTGACACAGAGGTGTTTATTCTTGAGGAGAATTTGTTGACTCCAATGACTAAGGACATATATTTCTTGACTGGCCTCTCAAGGAGAGGGGAACCAGTTAACCTGCATACATTTCCCTCTGGGCCCTTCAACATTGCCGAATTGTTCGGAATGCATTGCGAGGCCGACACTGAGAAAGTAGGATCTCAGGTGCTTATCCACAAGATCACCAACCTATCACTGAAGGTGATTGTTTTTCTTATTGGGAATATCATTGGATCCATGACCCTACACCAAGCTTCCCGAGTGCACATGTATTGTGCAATGTAGTTCCTAAACACACGAATATTCGATTGGAGTACGACCATGCTTGACTACATGAAGAGACAGCTCACAGAGTGTCGAGGGCGGAGTAACAAAAACTTTGGGTTTGGTACCATTTTTTGCTCATTATTCTTCGAGAGGGTACCCAACATGATTCCATGAGAGACAGTACGGGGGCATGTGACCTCCTTCCCAATAGTGTGTAGGTGGGTAGCATTGTTTCCACGACAGGGGGGAGGAAGGACCATAGAGGCCTTCGATGATAAATTCTTCGACTAGTGGGCACGACAGATTTTAGTGATAGAGGACTACCCCTACACTAGAATCAACTTATCCAGGGATCCAGACATGCCCGTACCTCCTGGACAGGAGCGAGGAGAGATAGGTACATTTTTTTTTAAAGTTATATAATTTTTAGTTTATTTTATATATATATATATATATATATATCATTTTTGTGTGAATCGGAGTATCTCACAACTATGTATCTGTTATGTACATATGTGGGACCAGTGCATCCAACAAAATTCTTGAGGACAGGGTGACATCCTCGACTAGAGGTAGTTCCAGCAGCATCCGACGGACCAGCAGCCACAAGGGGACCTCCATCCAGAGAGGGTAAGAGAGTATTGAAACGAGTGGAGTAGAACCTCACCGCGCTCACTCTTGCAGTTCCCATGGCTGAGATCGAGGATCTCTCGCCATCTATGCAGCCTCACGTAGTTGGGGTTCCACAAACATGGGTCCAACTCTTCTGGCGTTTGGTGAACTTCATTGTTCACTACAGCAGAGCCAACATGCCCCGATCTTAGATAGGAGGGACTCTTTACGTGCCTCGGGAATTTTTTTTGTATATGTTTTAGGGAATAAGCCCCATGATGTATACTAGATATTAATTTTTAGGTGTTCTCACCCACCGATGTACTATGATACCTTTTGATATATAAACATATATTTACATTTTGATTTCTTGTGGATCACATTTCTTTACAAATGTATGTACATGTGTATGTGTGTGAAATATGCCAATCTAATAATTGATTAGCTAGAGTATCTATCATTTGATTAATCTCCTAGGAACATGGATATACGTAATGTAATCAAAGTAACGTTCTAAGAGACATACCCTAAGGAAGCATCGGTGTAAATTAGGATCATAAATGCGATAAACCCCATTTAATTGGGACACAACTAGTTGAGCATCTAAGTAGACCCGGAGGTAAGAGATACCATGCGACAAAGCATCATGAAGAAACTTTATTATTGTGTTGTACTCGGTGAAATTGTTTGTGGTGTCACCTAGACATATACCTTTGGAGGATAGAAACTGGCCTTGAGGTGTGAAAATCACCCAAGCTATGGAAGCAAGCCTCCAAGTGTGTCAGCTAGCACCATCCACAAACACAACGAACACCTTCAATTCACTTGACATCTGCCAAAGTGAAAAAGATGACATAAATAACGACACGTCCATAAAAGAAAAAAGAAAAAACTAATTGTATAAGAACCATACATATGTACAAGAAGTCACCCAAGTGACCAAGCTACGAGTAATAATTCATGAGGTAGAGCCCATTTCTAGGCTTCGCTAAAGAATTTCCCTCAAATTCAACCAGAAGATAAGTTCCCTTATTTAAGACCTCTTTCACAATGAAAGGTTCGAACCACATGGGTTTGAACTTGCCTGCCCCCAGGGGATCCTTATCTTGGTCGTAGACCAAGACAAGGTCACCTTCGGAGAAAATCCGAGGATGAACGGAATGATCATATTGACACTTGACTCGTTTCTTGTGAGCTTCATTGGCCAAGGATGCAACACAATGTTGCTCATCGAGATACTCAAGATATAATAGGCATTCCTCAAGCGGTCAAGTGTCTGGCAATAAATCTACTGCCAACTTTAAAGATGAGATATGACACTCTATAGGCAATACTGCTTCCATCCCATAAACGATTTGAAAAGGTGAGAAACTGGTGGATGTCTTTACAGATGTGCGGTAGGCCCACAATGCCGAGTACAACATCAAATGTGAATTTGACTTGGCAGAATTGATCGTTCGTTGTAGAATAGTCTTGAGGGACTTGTTCATATCTTCCACCTAACTATTTGCTTGTGGGTAGTAGGGTGATGAATGCTCTTGCCTCAACCCAATATTTGATGTTAACTCGGACATCATTTTGTTCTAAAAGTGATTGTCATGGTCAATGACAAACTCCTTCGATATGTCGAACCTTGCTACTATCTGGTTAAAAATGAAGAGAGTTGTTGTTTCGCCATCATTGTTAAATGTTGGCAAAGCCTCAACCCACTTTGTGAAGTAGTCTCCCACTACGATGATATAACGATGCACCCTGGATGAAGCTAGGTGGCATGTAGTATAATAAATCCCCCACTTGGTGAAGGGACCAACAAGAATGACAGGAAACATGGGAGCAGGATGTTCCCTCATCTTCTGAGAGAATATATGACATGGTGGCACTTCTTGACCGACTCGATGCAATCCTTGATTAACGTAGGACAAAAGTAACTAACTAGTAGAATATTTTGGGTTGTTTCCAACCCAGAAAAATGACCACCACATGCTCGAGTGTGGCATTCATTAAGAACGATTTTTGCTTCTTTGTGTATAAGGCACCAGTGAAGAATGCAATCTACACCTCGACGATATAAAGTGTCATCGAGTATGAGATAGTTTCATGCCTGATCGTGAATTCCTTGATGCTCATCGCAAGAAGAAGAAGCAGGGCATTTCAAATCTTGGAGATAGGCTAGTATATATCCATACTAGGGGTCCAAGATGCGATCAGAAAGAGATCTCCTTTAATTGGTGATTCTTTGGGTGTAACATCACCTGATTTGACTGGAAGCTCCGAAATGAGTTCTGCAAAGACCAACGACTTTTTGGATTTCGTAGAAACAAAATCCAAGTCAAATTCTTGGAGGATTACAATCCATCTACTGATATTTCTGTCAATGACGCATGGTGTCAACACATATTGAAACGAATTCACAATGGCAATGACGGGGGTCTTGCAAAGAAGGATATAATGACAGAACCATTGGACAACATGTACTGCTGCCAACATGAGTTTCTCAACATGGGATTTGTTGAGTTTCGGCCCAACTAAGCCTCGGCTTAGGTAATAAATCGCATGCTATTCGATCAGATCATCCTCTTGAACCAATATCATATCGATGGTCGACTCTACGGTGGCCAAGTACAATAAAAAATATTTATTATAATTGGGAGGCTAGAGTAGAGGGGTAGACATGAGGGTGCATTTCAACGCTTCAAAAGAGCACTAAGAATCTTTGTCCCAATAGAAAGGGACTCCCTTTTTCAATAAATGCATGAACCCTTTAGTGAGCTTAGCATAGTTTGCGATAAAACGTCGAAGAAAGTTCTCTTTCCCCTGTAAGCTCCGAAGCCGAGGGACTATGCACGGGGGAGGAAATTGAACTATCGCCTCAACCTTCAGATGATCGACCATGATCCCTATTTTCGAAACTATGAAACCTAAAAGATGACCCAACGTCATGTAGAAACTTCACTTGTTGGGATTCAAGCAAATCCGATAGTAGCGACATCGTTCAAAGATTAATCAAAGGTGTGTGGGATGATCATAACTCTTGCGAGAGCATGATTCTAGATCATCGCGATAAGCCTCAACTATATGTCTAAGACTGTGGAAAGAAAAATACATGGCCCGCTGAAAAGTGGATCCAACATTCTTCAGGCAAAAAGGCATCTTACGATAATAAAATGTGCCCCACGGATAGATAAAAGTTTTTTTATGTTGGTCTTCTGGTTTGATTCGAATCTGGTTATATGCCGAAAAAACACCCATGAATGAAAAGACCTCACAGTCTGTGCATTCATCGACAATTTGATCAATGAATGGGGTGGGGAAATTATCCTTTGGATAGGCCTTGTTCAAGTCATGGAATTCCATGCACACTTGAACTGTACCTTGTTTCTTGTTAACCAGAATGGGATTTGACACCCATTGCGTCAGTTGTATGTGGTAGATGAAATAAGCTTTAAGCAGTTTCTCCACTTCATCCATAATAGCTTCTACTTTTCGAGGATTCACCGGATGAAGCTTCTGTCGGACTGGCTTGGCATCAGGATAATTCGTTATCTCATGTTCGACAATTCTTAGATCTATGCCTGGAATTTCCTCGTAAGACTAGGCAAAAACGTCGCAGAATTATTTAAATAAGTCTGTATAGATCTGAATCTCTCCGAGGGAGCAGTATACTCGGATGAAAACATTCTCTATGATGCCAAGTGTTTTGGAGATGTCAATAGGTATAGTTTCATAAATATTTTCCATATTACCCTCATCGTATACTGCATGCGTAGCCATAGGATTAATAGGACAAGACCTATCTCCAGTCACAGTCAACAGGAATTCACCCTCCTTTATTCTTCTTAACTCTAAGAGGAAATAAGATATGTGATGGAGATCGTCCCAGGGTCTGTCCGGACCAATAAATGCTTCTATAATCACCTCGTTAGAGGGAAATACCAAGTCTAAAGAATATGTAGTGGTGAGGGAACCTTGAGCCCAGATAGGTTCGAGAACTGGATCTAAATCTTGTGCAAGAGTCAGATCGGTGTTGGTAGACGCTTGTTAGACAATATTGTATGCAACTTATGTCACAGAAAAGGGCATGGCCATGCCAGAATTCCCTGTCCCTTCCATCATGGCTTAAGGGGAAGGAAGAGTCCACGGATATTGAAAGTAAGTCATTCAGAACAATGAAACTTGAAAAATATCAGCCCTAGGTTGGTTGGGGGTAGCTGATATAATATTGACATCGCCAGAAGGAGGTGGGTAATCAAAAGTACCCATCAATGATGGGCACAAACCAACCCCTATGTTGATGACGTTGGGATGAGGGTTATCAATCATTGGGACCGTGGATTCCCCCAATGAAGGGTCAAGATAGGTGAAGGACAACTAATCAATGGATATGATCTGGCCCTCGTGTGGAAACAACAAGACCCAAAAAATTGTGGCAACCATTTCATGCATAGCATAGGTCCAAATCCTTCCTAATAGAAGGTTGTAGTCGAGAGGCGCATCGACCACTTCAACTTGGATGCACACGGTCTTCCCTCCTAACTGCACAGGGAAAGAAGGGATGATTCCACGTGGTCTGAAATAATGACCATCGAAAGTAGTAAGAAGAGTAGGTGACGGAGACAAAACGGGTTGGCCAACGACCTTCCAATACGCCAATGACATCACGCATGTCGAGGCACCCTCATCAACCACCATACGTAAAATGTTCCGAGTAAAATATTTTGTGGGGTAAGCCACTACTATCTTAAACATGACGTGGTAAGGGAAACGAGGTTTTAAGTCAGTCGTATCGAGAACGATCGTTCCCGGGTTAAAATTCTCTATAGAACCCAAAGCGGATAGCAGAGCCTTTCTCTACGAAGGGCAGCTCTAGAGTACCTCCAAAGCTAACATTGTGCAAAGGGTTTGTGACAAATATTCCACCACAGAGTAGATATGGGAGGCTCTCACATTTGGATTGTGAGAATCTTTCTTGAACACCCCTTTTGGGATGTGTTTCATTGTTTATCCCATCATCTTCTCAATCTGGAGAGGAATAGATGGGCTTACGACTTCTTTACCCTTTTCAGCAGATTCCAGCATTATGTAATCATGCGCCCTAGTTGCTGTGTGAGCATCACCTTTCATCATGTAAATGTTCACGACCGAGGAATTATTAGAAGATGGAGGGGGTCCCAGACTGCCCCCATCCGTGCTCGAAGAGGATTGAGTCATACTTTTCCCATGAGGGAATGGGTTCGTTAAAACAAAAGGTTGTTGTTGCGAAAATAACTTATGGGCCTCCACAAGTCGAGGGCACAGGTGAGTCGGGTGGTCTTCCATGCAAAGGTTACACAGATACTTCGACTCTCTCTTCTCTATGTTGATCCTGCTAGCATTGTTATTGGGTTTCTTATCCCCCTTACCCTTATTGTTTTGTTGTTTTATCTTTCCGTCAAGTTGCGGGTTGGCCTTCGGGTTCGTCAAATGCACACTGTGTATGTCCAACATTTGAGTGGGGGGAATAGCAGAACCTGAGGTCTGGTTGGCCGCTATCTGTTGCATCGATAATTGTTGCAATTGATTTGACATCTGATCAGTGGACTTTCCTTGTGTTGAACCAACTATACCATCGACATGTGGTCCAAACTTTTGTCTAGCCTTGTCAAATAATGGACCGTGGTGCATCTAGAAAAATCTCATAGAGTAAGCCAGACTGAGAATATATCAGTTCAAGTTGTTGAGCTCTCATTATTGCCTCCTTTTTTATTACTGAGAGGGGGGGTGAATCATTAATAACGTAATTATAATCTTTTTTCTTCAAATGTTATATCAATGTAGAATTATTATCCAATAATGAGCAGTAATAAATAAACAATCACACACATACACAGTACACTAGTGTTTTATGTGGAAACTCAAATTGGGAGAAAACCACATAATGCTTTTTCTTATATGTCTTGAAGAATTACATTCATTGGAAGCACCAACTTCCTTTGTTTTCCAGCTGCAACTGGAAGGAGGCTCCAACCCCCTAGTTTCTCAGGCTACAACCTAAGGGA
>ML813103.1:8670-27171 GCA_009831015.1 Picea engelmannii
AAATGAATACTATTTGAGAATTCATGTTCATCTAGTGATGGCATCAATAACTACAACTACACAACAACAAAACAATAGTGCACACAATTTGATATGTTCATAAATAAATACAAAGAATATTAGGCCACATATATAATATTGATAGTGCGTATAGTTGGATACTCGATCTCTCATGGGTATCCCTCATTAGGCATGTAGCCAACTAAATTCACATGATAGTGCATGCAATGGGATACTCATATCTAACTATAGTGTTAGAAATCTTCACACAAAACATATGCTATCTCTCTCATTTTCCCGGGCCCTCTCATGAGGGCGTCAATCCCAGTCATGCTCTGATACCATGTTGATTTTTCACATGAGATAATATTGTATATGAATATATTATTACAATGATGAGTGTTCCATATATAGAGAACATATGGTCACCATCCATGAAAGGATGCATCCCTTGATAATAAATAACTACTTATTTATTATATATATTTATACTTTGTATTATATATATCTGGAAGAATGTCTTCCTGATGTTGTCCAAACTTCAACAGATTCTCCATTGTTGAAATTTTTACAAGATGTACTATGATATGTTTTTATCAGGATCCCATTGGTTTCATTTAGTTTGGACCTTCCAACAAAAATTTATGTTGGCATTACCATAACTTGTTGTTTTTTGCCTATTTCAAGAAAGAAACTTGTACAGATTTCCATGTCATCGATACTTCACTTCTAGTTCTGAAATTTGGATCCAAAACACCCCGATCTATATTATTTCCAATGCAACTAATGAGACTTTCTTTGGATCTTGATAGCTTCATATATCATTGTTTTATTGAAAACACTTATTTGAGACTAGTACAAAACCCTAACTTCCACAACATATAACTCCAAAACTATAGTGAATTGTTATCTGAAATTTGTATCCAAGCACTTCACTATGTCCTCTTTGCACCCTGAAAATATCACATGCTGAAAATGTCCCCCCTCCACAAAAAAAAATATTAGAGTGAAAATGATAATATGACTTGTTTGAACAAACCAAACCCAAGGATCGTCTGCTCTAATACCAAATGTTATGGACCAAATATCCCCAATAGCACAAAAATAGAAGAAATGAGTGATTCCATATCTTAAGAGAGATATATAGTGAATGACTAAGAAACCTCTTCGAGGGGGCAACCTCCCTTTACAATATATCAAATGCATAAGATGATATGATTCCTAAAACTTGGTCTCATTGGTATTTATAGGAGACAAAGGACACAATTACAATTAAAGGACCTAGCCAACCAATATTGACAAACATAATATAACAATAGCAATGAAATCTACCAATATTACTTAGGGTTTAACAATAATGTATCTAACTTGTGAATTATTTTGAATCTATTATAAATGTATCAATTGCTAGAAGGATTTATTTATATCGTTGTTTTTGTCTTTCTTTCTTTTTTATAAACAAAAAATAAAATGGTTATAACATGTATTAAAAGGAAGCTACAACCTTGATATACAACAAAATTATAGAAAATGAGGGGAGGAGTCTAATATCTCAGTTTCAAACATATCCAAAATCTCAAATGAATGTTGATCGATTAAGCAATTCTTATAGTTTTAAGAACAAAATTGAAAAGCTTACTTGCATAAATTGTAATAAACTAGTCTAAAACTAAAACAATCATGCAAAGAATTTAAAGAGTTAGGTTTAAAGGAAAACATGCCCACTAAGGGATTCTTGCTTGACATCTTCCTATAGGGTTGGTTTCAATGTTGCCTTCTCCTTTTCCAAATCTTCATGAATTTTTGAATTGTCTCCTCCCCCTTGATTACAACTCTAACTAAACCAATGGAAATCTTTGGGAAAGATGCATTGGATTGAGAACTCTTGGAAAATCCTAAAATTAATTAATAAAAAAAATTACATTTAGCTTCCAACTTCTCTAAGTGTCGGCCTTAACAAACCACAATTGTTGATAATTCAACACTTTTAGCCTTTTGAGCTTCCAAATGAGAAAGTAATTTGTTATTGATATGGGATGAATTTAACTAAATCTCTTTGATTTTCCTAGCATGCCTCCTTTGTAATCGATGCAAATCAACCAACTTTCAAGGAAAGCACTGAGTAACATGCAATTGACCTTCCATCATCTTCCAAGGATGAATCTTGACTTCAAAATAACCAAATTGACGAAGATATTCACTAGCTAGAAGTGACCACCAATAACATGACCAAAAAAATTCCTTTGAGTCCCTATCCTCCAAACACGACAAGTAAAGCCTTGACCAGAAAAACCTTTGTCATGGGATAGAAAACTCAAGCGAAAAGAAGTCTCTAGAACTAGCAAGGATATAACTCCAAATACACAAACTGATATTGAACTCCCTTTGCATTCATATCCCATAGTCGACATAGAGCACCATCTTGTCACCCTTAATTTCAAGGTATCTACCTCACTTGAAAGAGTGATAAGGGGGTACAAATGAGTAGATGGATGATATTTTCCATCATGTCACCTCTAAATCAAAACACCACTTAAACACACTCACACACACATAGAGTAATAAGGGGGTACAAAGGAGTATATGGAGGATATTTTTCATCCTATTTAAACCAAAATGCCACTTATCCTTTATAACACACACACACACACACACACTGTTAGAAAAATAGGATCACGGAGCAATAAAATAAGACAAATGCATAAATAAAACACATAAGATACACAATACAATAGAGACACAGATATATGTGGTTCACCCAGTCTGGGCTACGTCCACCAGAGAAATTGCAAGGTCCTTCCTTTATTATTATCCAACAAGTGAAGGGATACAACCTACAACACACCTGCTATAACTTCCTCTTCTTTCTCTCACAGTTCTCTCTCATAATACAATATTCACAAAGATACATTGTCGCAATACAATTCCCTCATAAAAGAGGGTTTCCTTCTAGGGAAAAAAACCCTAACATAACTTCTACTGTCATATCTACGACCTTATAATGAATGGTCCATATTTACTATGAAATTACACTATACATTTACAAGGCTATTTTTCCTTTAGGGGCTTCACCTCCGAACCCCCGTTGGGTGCCCGCTTGCCCCCGGACCCCGCAGGGGGGGAAATCCCCCCATGTGGATGGGTGTATAGTCTTCATGGGGTATAAACACGACTGAAAACAAATACCTATGAATCAGGAAGATAATCAAGCTCCACAACCAACAATCTTCCACTTGGAGATTGATCTCAACAACTCCACAGTTGTTGTTAATGCTGGACTATGATCTTTCTTGGACCTGAAAAATTTCTCATCTTAACCTTCATGCTTGAAGACAAACTGAAACTAAGCAGGAACTCAATTTATCCTTGGTTACTCCCTTTGTTAACATGTCTGTAGGATTCTGGCTAGTATGTATCTTTTCCAACTTCAAATGTCCATCTTCCAAGATGGATTGTATGAAATGATACCTGAGATGTATATGCTTAGTCTTAGAATGGAAGGCTGAGTTATTTGCAAGAAGAATGGAACTCTCACTGCCACAGTACAACCTGCTATTCTTCTGCTTCTTTCCTAATTCCTCCATAAACCTCTGTAACCAAATCATATCTTTACTAGCCTCTGTAGTAGCAACATACTTTGCTTCTGTTGTTGAAAGTGCAACAACCTTTTGCAGTTTCAAAATCCAACTTATTTTTGTTCCACCTACAGTAAAAACATACCCTGTGGTGCTCCTCCTGCTATCTTTATCACCTGCTATATATGAATCAACATATCCATGTAGAACAATGTCTGAACCTCCAAAACATAATGCACTAGTAACAATACCTTTCAAATACCCGAGAATCCACTTTACAACCTCCCAATGTTCTTTACCTAGATTGTTCATATACCTACTCACAGCTCCTACTGTATGTGCAATATCTGGGCTTGTGCAAACCATCGCATACATAAAGCTGCCAACTGTTGATGAATAAGGGACCCTAGACATGTATTCTATCTCCTCCTGTGTCTTGGTACACATTTCTTTGGTTAATTTTAAATGGATGGCCAAAGGTGTACTAATTGGTTTTTCATTCTGCATTCTAAACCTCTCCAACACCTTCTCTATGTACTCACCATGAGACAATGCCAATTTGTGATTTTTCCTATCTCTTGTTATTCTAATACCAAGGATTTTCTTTGCAACACCCAAATCCTTCATCGCAAATGAATTATATAATTTCTTCTTGAGCACATTTATATCCTGCATATTAGAACTTACAACAAACATTTCATCTACAGACAATAGCAAGATAATATAGCTTCCATTTTCTAGCCTTTTAAAATAAACACAATGATCAGAATGATGTCTACTATAACCTTGTTCCATCATAAACCTGTCAAACTTCAAATACCACTGCCTTGGAGCTTTCTTTAGGCCATACAAGCTCTTCTTCGACCCGCATACCAAATTTTCCTTCCCTTTGACCTCATACCCCTATGGCTGCTGCATATAAATCTCTTCTTCCAAATCCCCATGGAGAAAAGTTGTTTTTACATCTAACTGTTCAAGATGCAAATATTCTACTGCCACAAGAATTAAAATAGTCCTAATTGAAGTCTAACAATAGGAAAAAATATTTCAGCAAAATCTATACCTTTCTTTTGTGCAAACCCCTTTACAACAAGTCTAGCCTTGTACCACTTTTTTCCTCCATTTCTTCTTTCAACTTGTAAACCCATTTATTTTGCAATGCTTTTTTTCCTGCATGAAAATGAACCAAGTACCAAGTTTGGTTATTTACCAAGGAGTCCAATTCCTTTTTCATGCCTTGCTCCCAATTCTTTTTAGTGTCTACCTGCATTGCCTCTTCATAACATTCTAGTTCGCCAAAATTAATCAACAATAAATAATACAATGAAGGAGAATATTGTTCAGGGGGTCTACTTAACCTGGTAGATATTCTAACAACACTTGTAGGAGTTTGAGGTACATGTTGCTCCTATTGTTGTACATTTTGATTTTTTGGTACCTTTGGAATTTCTTTTTATTTTTTCTAATTCTTTCCTTGCAACTGATCTTTGTACATGACCTTCTCATTGAATATGACATCTCTACTCCTAATAATTTTTTGATTTTCATAATCCCATAAGCGATAACCAAAATCATTAACACCGTATCCACTAAAGGTACACTTCTTGTATTTTTCCTCAAGATTTGTTCTATTTTCTTTTATCAATATGGACAAATGCTTCACAACCAAAAGTCTTCAAAAAAGAATAGTTTCCATTTTTACCTGTCCATGCCTCCTATGGAATTCCACCATCCAAAGAGCTTGAAGCTCCTCTGTTTATTAAGTAAACAACAATATCTACAACATCTTCTCATAAATGTAAGGGGAAACCAACATGCAATCTCATACTCCTTGCACGCTCCATGATTGTCATGTTCATCCTTTCTAACACACCATTTTCTTGTGGTGTTTCTAGAACTGTATTCTTTCCACGAATCCCATAGTATGAACAATAATCATCAAACTCCTTGTTGCAATATTCACCTCCATTGTCTGATATGAGACACTTCAACCTTTTTCCTGTCTCATTCTCAACCAAAGCTTTCCATTTCTTAAAAGTACCAAAAACATCAGATTTTTGTCGAATGCAATAAACCCAAGTTTTCCTAGTTGCATCATCAATAAAAGTAATATAATAAAGAGAGACACCGAGAGATGATACTTGAGCTTGTCCCCATACATATGTATGCACAAGCTCTAACCTTTCACTCTTCTTTTCTTTTCCGACTCTGAGAAATCCGACTCTCGTTTGTTTTCCATAAACACAATGCTCACAGAAATCCAAATCAATTTGTTTAAGATCTGGCAACAAATTTCTTTTGTGAAGTATCTGCATCCCCTTCTAACTCATATGTCTAAGCCTATGATGCCACATTGTTGTATCCACTCCTATAGAAGATAAAGAGATAGAAGAATTAGTATTACCGGTACATAAATACAATGTACCTACCTTCTCTCCTTTTGCTATCACCAGTGATCCTTTGCTGACCTTCCACGTCTTATCTATAAATATAGATATACAACCTTCACTTTCCAACTGCCCTGTTGAAATTAGATTTTTCCTTAGATCTGGAACATGTCTTACCTCTTTCAACAACCATTGGTTTCCATTCCTTTTCTTTATTTTTACCTTTCCCATTTCAACAATTTTGCATGGTGCATCATCACCCAAATGAACCTGTCCAAAATCACCTCGAAGATAATATAGAAAATGTTTCCTATGGGGTGTGGCATGAAATGAAGCCCCTGAATCTACTACCCAAGACTTAGAAATATTATCTACAAAAAGAATTAAAGCATCGTGTAACACATCACCTGTTACATTTGCTTCCTGATTTTTCTATTGTTGTCCATCTCTTTGTTTATTTGGAGCTTTGCAGTCTTTCTTCAGATGTCCATTCTTCCCACAATTCCAACACCCTATCTTTCTCAATCTGGATTTGGATCTCTCTGTCCTCGAAATCCTGCGGTTCCTTTATCCCTTTCCTCTATCCTTTTGTCTTCCCTTGTTCTCCATGTTTAACGCATTACCTGATGTCTCATCTGTGTGTTTTCGTCGCACTTCCTCGCTAAGGATAACACCGACAACATCATCAAATTTTAAAGTGTTTGAACCAAAGATAGAGTTACTTACAGCCATGAACAAGCTATCTAGATTTCTGGCAATGAGCATAAGATTAGAAGAGCCCTGAGCTCATCATTAAGGTCCACTTTTACAGAACTTAGTTGATTAGTAACCATATTAAATTCATTTAAATGATATGCAATAGACCCACCTTCTGACATCTTCATACTAAATAATATCTTCATTAGAAATACCTTATTGGACGCCGAGGGTTTTTCATATAGTTTATCCAATGTGTCCATCAACTCCTTCGTTGTCTTTTCTTTCGAAATATTGAAAGCCATCGATGCTTCCAGGCTCATTCGTATCTTTCCTAGTGCCTTTATGTCAAGAACCTCCCATTCTTTGTCCTTCATGGCCGTTGGCTTCTTTTCTATTCCACCCAATGGTAGGAATAGATCCTTCTCATATAAATAATCTTCCATCTGCATATTCCATAACTGGTAGTTTTGGTCGTTAAATTTCTCAACCCTAAATTTTCCATCTTCTGCCATTGCTCCCACTTGAACTAGGAACCCTCTTTTCATGCGAGTTACCTTTCGCTCTAATACCAGTTGTTAGAAAAATGGTATCGTGGAGCAATGAAATAAGACAAATGCAGAAATAAAACACAGAAGATACACAATACAATAGAGACACAAATATACATGGTTCAACCAGTTTGGGCTACGTCCACCATAGAAATTGCCAGGTCCTTCCTTTATTATTATCCAACAAATGAAGGGATACAAACTACAACACACCCGCTGTAACTTCCTCTTGTTTCTCTCACAACCTCCTCTCTTAGAATACAATATTTTCAATGATACATAGCCGCAATACAATTCCCTCATAAAAGAGGGTTGCCTTCTAGGGAAAAAAACCCTAACATAACTTCTACCGTAAGATCTGGGACCTTATAATGAACGGTCCAGATTTAATATGAAATTACAATATACATTTACAAGGAATTTTTTCCTTTGGGGGCAAGCCCCCCCCTACAACACCCTCGTGTGGAGGGGTTTATAGTCTTCATGGGGTATAAACATAGCTGAAAACAAATACCTATGAATTAGGAAGATAATCAAGCTCCACAACCAACAACACACACAGGAGATAAGAGACTACATGGGACCCCCCAATTGACATCCCATAGTTGACATAAAGCAACATCATGTCACCCTTAATTACAAGGTATCTACCTCACTTGAAAGAGTAATAATGAGGTACAAAGGAGTAGATAGAGAATATTGTCCATCCTACCACCTTTAAACCACAAAAACCACTTATCCTTTGATTTCAATGACGTGATACATATAGCAATTGGAACACATGCACATGTTTATGCGCGCGCACACACACATAGACATTCATGGGAGATAAGAGAATACAGGGGACCCCCCATTTATGCACAACAATCCTTCCTTTAGAAAAATCCTTTTATCAAACATTGAGTCCATCATGTGATCCAAGGACCTTAACACCTGAAAAAATTCAACAGATTCATAGATTCTAGGAACCCCTTATTCTATTTGATCAATATAGATAGGATTGATGTCGAAGAGGAAGCCTAATTACACATTTTCCAAATTATGATTGACAAGTCTTCAATAAAAATTAATCTTTTGGTTCCTTTAGGTTTTAGAATGGACAATTCTTTGAACAGGGATAACACTTTTGTTTGATTATTGGTGGACTCACCTAGACCCCAAGCAAAACTTATTTTTATATTTCCTTTAGGGTTATGGAAAACTCGCCCCACACCCCCTATCTTGCTTTCATCTTCAAGCAATTTTTTTCCCCATATTCATTGAGTGCTCAAGTGCACTTGTTGGGTTTGACTTCACAAGATTTCTTTGCTAATAGTTCCTTTCACCGTGTTCATATTTAAAGAGGTTATTCAACGTGTCTCTACCTTTGATGTTTAAAAACAACCTATTTGAAAATCAAAATATTTCTTTGTTCTATAAAAAGAGACAAATAACAACTATGGCTTGTTGTTTCTAAAGCTTCACCATTTGAATTTTCTTGCCATGCATTGTATCTAGTTTTCAAATTGGTTCAAATTTGATATAAATGTTTTTATTGCAAGAGGGGTTGAACTATTTTCCTGTTTTCATTTTGAGACAAGGTTCTTGCTTTATATCTATTTTTGCTAGGTCTTTTAGCAGATTTGTTAAACGATTGAGTACAATTAATGTGCTTGAGTCACAAATATTCCTTGGCTGCTATTCATATGTAGATTCACATAGGGAAGCATGGTCATGTTTATCATGCCAGGCATAAAAGATATTTAATACTCGTTTGACCCGTCAAGTTTTCTTCCATTGTTCAAGTCAATAACTTCTTTTTTTATATCATTTTGCCATGTTTTTTTAATTGAATTGAGATGGTTCTTGCTAGTGACTCTAGAGTATTGGTTGAGAAATTGGGTATAATCCTTATGTTTGATTTTGATCCAGGAGCATATTACTCTCATTAAAATCTTCAAGGTGTTAATCATATCTTAGGGTCCTGATGTTGCCCAAGGAGCGGGTTCATTGTAAAAACATTGTAATGTTAGAGTTTTCAAAGTAAGAGTAGAAGTTTCTAGAGTAATGAGGTGTCAAAGACATTAGTTAGTAAATTAACTATTGTAACTGAATCTGCCTTAGGTAGAAGAATTCGATGAGGTTGAAATCACGAGTCATCAAAGGAATAGACCTAAATCTTTATTTTGGGAATTAGTTACCAGAGATTTAGGAAACTTGTTAGGGTTTGAAAATTAGAAGTATCAATTTCCTTTGAGTATGAATGTGAGCTTACGGGAACTTGTGGAGGGAGATGACCAAGTAGTGAAGAAGTAGGCCATCGAATATTAGTTTTAGGGTTACTGAGCATGTACACTTTGATTATGTTAATGGGAAGAAGATTCATCATCTCTATGTGTGTGTTTATGCATCTTTGTGAATTCTAAATTATTGATAAATGTTGATTGATTGAGAAATATGTGGTTCATTGTGTGTGTGACCCTGATAGAAGAGAAATCTATATCTGATTGGATTGTTGGTTAAGGAACAAAATGGTTGATTTCATTAAGGAGCAGAGAATTGGGTAGAATCTTTGAGCAAAGACATTCCAGTTCTAAAGAGACAGGGTAGAACCTTTGAATATAATCGATTTGAGGTGTTGTTAAAGGATGGTATTGATGGAATCAATGTGAGAACAATTCTTAGTATCGAGTTACTGAAGTATGGAGTCGATGTGGAAATCAAGTTCTTGTGCATTGTTTTTTAGCTATGAGATGCATTGTTGAAAGGGCAAACTCATTATTACTTGATGAGGTTCAAACCACGAAGAAAGCAACATGCTAATAAACATTGATGTTTATTCAAGCTGCAAATAGAAGTCATGATATTTGAAATCACTACAGAATAGGAGTTGAAAGGTATGTCAGGAGATTTGGGGATTTCATTGATTTCCTGGAGTTAGAATCAACGTGGATTTCCAAAGGAGAGCGTAATCATATTTGGAAAATGATGAAACATGGAGATCACCATTTGTAGCTACGCTATAGGTAAGAGATTGCTTATTTTATATGATCAAACAAAGTCAAGTTCCAATTATTTATTAGTAAGGTGATGCCAACAGATTCGATCCCTTTGGATTCAAATCCCCTTTTCAAAATCAAACAAAGGTCTATAAATCACTCCATGGGGACATGGAATTTTACTTCTGAACAAGTAGTTTGTTTTCTAGAAATTGATTAATTATATTGGAGACATCAAATTTGAATTTCTATTGGAATGCGTGGAAGAACTTTCTTTTATGAAGGCTTGAATTTTAGAGTGGAAAGGAAATGAATGAAGGTATAAATAAACATATGAAAGTAAACGTATGAGTGATTAGTTCATGAAAAATGATTAGTGGAAGGAGAGATAATGAGTGCTCATATATTATATTATATTTTTGTGAGCATGTGTTGGTACCCATGGAATGTATGTAGTATGGAAGATGTAGGAATAGAGTATGAAGATGGACTTGGACCAGTTGATGGTGTAAAACATTGGGTGTTGATTGTATTAAATACATAAATGGGTGAATTCCTAAGTTGAGACTAGTAAAACAAGAAGAGAAGGAAAAGCAATCTGTAGATGAAGGCCAAACTGATAATGTTGTTTGAGATAACTCTGGTAGCACTTTGGTGATCTAGTAATCACTATTGGGTTCCATTGAACATAGGTAAGCACTTTATGGTATTGAGAAATGGATCCATGATCATGTAAGGGTTTTTTGTTTGTTATAGATACATGTTGTTAAATTCCTGTAAGCATACTTTTAATGAAATCAAAGTTCATATTTTCAGTTGCGAAGTGTCAAGGTTGAGGTTCAGAGTTGCGAAGTTGTGAATAGAAATGTATTCATGAAATGGGAACATAGATTATCATAGAATAGAAAATGAACCTAAGAATGTAATTGAATATCTCTGAATATTTAGTTGGTGTTTAAACTGCAAATTGAGAACATGGTCCGAGGATCCAATACACACATGAATGTATTTAGGCTCATAGTTGCAGGAACATGAATTTCTTGTAACCACAATTGAGGGGAAGTAGTTTGGGAAGAAAATTTTAAGTACATGATTGAGTGTTGGTGGCATTAACAACCTACCAACATTCTGTCTACATTAATTGGTATCAGAGCAGGAACATCCTACAGGAAGAAAGAGACAACTCCAACTAAGGAATAGAGTTGGACAAAATTGTTTCGAAGCGGTTTTGAGGGTTAAGAAATCTTGCAGAGATTGGCAGCAAAAGAACTCAAAATTCTTATAGGGACAGATCTACTGAGATCTGACAGGTAAATGGTCTTTAGATTTTAACATTGTTAAATGTGTAGGTAGCAACAACTGATAAGTTATTTCAGAAGAAGATCACAACTTTGAAGCAGTGATAGAGGAAGAAAGTAGAGGCTTCCAAGTGAAAGAGAAGTGTGGTAGAAGAACCTTAATTGTTCCAGCTGAGTTTGGAATGAAGGAGGACAAGTAGATGTTCTGAGAAGGAGGTGAGATAAATTGTAGAAGCCTAGAAGGAGCAAAGACAATGTTCCAAAGGTTAGAGACAAAGAACCAATGTTACCAAAAGACCAAGTACATGAAGAGAATATTGGTGACGTACTTATAACAGGATGAGGTAGAACTGTTATTGTAGAGGCTTTAGTGCAGCTCATGATGAATATGAAGAAACTCATGGAGATGGAGGAGAAGGTGACTATTGATAGTCATTGCAGAAGTTCAGAGAGAAGCCACAGTAGAGACAAGGAATATGCCAAGGAAAATGGCATAAGGAAGAAGATGAATGAGGAAAAGTATGATAGAGAGATAGCTGAGATAATAATACATATTGATCTATTGATGCAGCTTCTACAAAGGAGTGAAGAAGAACAAAGGTGCAGATGGACTATGAGGAAGAAGGTGAAGTGGCATAGGCTACAAGTGAAGTGGGAGCATAGGTTGAATGCTCAATTGAAGGAATAATTACTCAGAGCAGCTGAGTATCATGAAGAAGTTCTGATATGTGAGCTAGAATATGGACCATTGCTTGTTGAGGCTGAGAATGATGCTGAGAAGAAACCTATTGAGAGCTTCATACATTGTATGGAAGATCAAAATGAGGATTTGATGGTAGGACCATTTGTTGAGACATAAGAGCCTATTGGTTTCAAATCTGATATCTGGTGTGTGAATGTAGGTTATGTAGGTTTGGATGATGGAGAGTTTCCTCATGAAGGAAATAATACCGAAATCCCAATCAATGGAATTGTGAAAGGACGTCTAGTACCAGAAGGAAGAAACTCATATTTTGAGGAAGATGAGGAACCTAATAGGTGTCCCATGGATGATGAGGAATTGGAGATGGTATTGGTAAAGAGGTATCATGTTCCTGAGACTAATGATTGGTGTATGCATGAATATTATGAAGTAGATGAACAATATTCTACACCTGTCATAAAATTTGATGAAGGTGATAAGGTCAGGTATGATAAGAATGCCTCTCAGATGAAAATAATTTTGCACTATTTCAACAGAAGAAATGCATAGATGCATTCCTTAATGGAGGAAATGAGGAGTATAATAATATTCTTGTTTTGGTATGAGAGAATAGAGGAAAGGAAGAGGATAATTTGGTTGCAAATTTAGAGACTATTGAAGATAGAGACAACCAGGATGAAGAACAACTTTTGAAAGTTGTTACAACAAATGAAGAAGAGGTCACAAATCAGAAACATCTAGAGGAAGAGCTACAACCCTTAGAGGGTTGGTAGCTAGATGGTGCAGTTTATGAAGAAAGTATGGAGACTTCAAGTATAAACCTAAGGGAATTCATTGATTGGTATGAGGAGGTGAATCTTCTAGAAAGAATATTGTTGGAACAAAAAGTTCAAATTCAGTATGTTAAACTGAACCTAGAAAAAGAGACAATTGTTTTGGAAAACAATAGTGAGAAGGGAGTTGCAAGACAAGAATGACAAGATCTGAAGCAAACATATGAAGCAGAGATTAGGAAGAGTTTTGTAAATCATTTGCATAAGGATGGCGTGCAACAACAAATGGGAGATGATAATAAGCTTCAGCTATTGGAGACTAGATTAGATGAAGAGATTGAAAAATTATGGGTATTAATGAAGAAGATAACCAAAAAAACGTATAGCAAAAGAAGAAGGATAATCAACAACAAGGTGAAGTTGAACGAAATAGATTATGTTAGCAAGATGTGTGGGAAACAACAAAATGTAGTTTGGGATCTTGGAATATTGGAGACATTGACAAAGAAAGGATGCAACAAAGCAGATGAATAGTTGCAACATAAAGTCTGGGATCCTGGTGGATTCAAGTACTGAAGACACATGACTAGAAGGTCATGAATTCTTTTATACCTCAAGAGTCTGATGCAGGAGCATCTTTCTCTCATTAAAATCTTCAAGGTGTTAATCAGACCTTGGGGTCCTGATGTTGCCCAAGGAGTGGGTTCATTGTAAAAACATTGTAATGTTAGAGTTTGCAAAGTAAGAGTAGAAGTTGCTAGAATAATGAGGTTTCAAAACCATTAGTTAGGAAATTAACTATTGTAACCGAATCTACCTTAGGTATAAAAATTCGATGAGGTTGAAATCATGAGTCATCAAAGGGATAGAGATAAATCTTTATTTTGGGAATTAGTTACCAAAGATTTAGGAAACTTGTTAGGGTTTGAAAACTAGAAGTATCAATTTCCTTTGGGTATGAATGTAAGCCTACAGGCACTTGCGGAGGGAGATGGCCAAGTAGTGAAGAAGCATGCCATAGAATATTGATTTTAGGGTTACTGAGCATGCACAATTTGATTATGTTAATGGGAAGAAGATTCATCATCTCTCTCTGTGTGTTTATGCATCTTTGTGAATTCTAAATTATTGATGAATGTTGATTGATTGAGAAATATGTGGTTTATTGTGTGTGTGACCTCGATAGAAGAGAAATCTATATCTGATTGGATTGTTGGTTAAGGAACGAAATGGTTGATTTCATTAAGGATAAGAGAATTGGGTAGAATCTTTGAGCAAAGAGATTCTAGTTCTAAAGAGACAGGGTATAACCTTTGGAGATAATTGATTTTAGAATCGATTTGAGGAGTTGTTAAAGGATGGTATTGATGGCATCAATGTGAGAACAATTCTTAGTATCGAGTCACTGAAGTATGGATTCAGTGTGGAAATCGAGTTCTTGTGTGTTGTTTTTCTAGCTATGAGATGCAGGGTTGAAAGGGAAAACTCATTATTGCTTGAGGAGGTTCAAACCATGAAGAAAACGACATGTTAATAGACATTGATGTTTATTCAAGCTGCAAGTAGAATCCAGGAAATGTCAAATCACTGCAGAATAGGCGTTGAAGGGTATGTTGGGAGATTTGGAGATTTCATTGATTTCCTAGAGTTGGAATCATCACGGAGTTCCAAAGGAGAGCGTAATCATATTTGGAAAATGATGAAACATGGAGATCACCATTTGTAGTTACGCTATAGGTAAGAGATTGATTATTTTATATGATCAAACAAAGTCAATTTCCAGTTATTGATTAGTAAGGTGGTGCCAGTAGATTCGATCCCTTTGGATTTGAATCCCCTTTTCAAAATCAAACAGAGGTCCATAAATCACTCCATGGGGACAAATCATTTTACTTTTGAACAAGTAGTTTGTTTTATAGAATTTAATTGATTATATTGGAGGCATGAGATTTGAAGTTCCATTGGAATGCATGGAAGAACTTTCTTTTATGAAGGCTTGAATTTCAGAGTGGAAAGGAAGTGGATGAAGGTAAAAAGAAACATATGAAAGTAAACACATGAGTGCTTAGTTCATGAGAAATGATCAGTGGAATGAGAGATAATGAGTGCTCATAAATTGTATTATATATTTGTGAGCATGTGTTGGTACCCATGGAATGTATGAAGCATGCAAGATGTAGGAACAAAGTATGAAAATGGACCTGGACCAGTTGATGGCATAAAACATTGGGTGTTGATTGTTTTAAACACATAAATGGGTGAATTTATGAGTTGAGACTAGTACAACAGGAAGAGAAATAAATCTGCATATGAAGGCCATACTGATAATGCTCCTTGAGATAATTCCGGTATCACTTTGGTGATCTAGTAATCACTATTGGGTTCTAGTGAACAAAGGTAAGCACTTGATGGTATTGAGCAATGGCTCAATGATCACGTAAGGTTTTTTTTGTTTGTTATAGATACAGGGTGTTAAATTCCTGTAAACATACTTTTAATGAAATCAAAGTTCATATTTTCAGTTGCGAAGTGTCAAGGTTCAGGTTTAGAGTTGTAAAGTCATGAATAGAAATGTGTTCATTAAATGGGAATAGATATTATCATAGAATAGAAAATGAACCTGAGAATGTAATTGAATATCCGTGAATACTTAGTTGGTGTTTAAACTACAAATTGAGAACATGATCTGAGGATCCAATACACACATGAATGTATTCAGGCTCATAGTTGTAGGAACATGAAGTTCCTGTAACCACAATTGAGGGGAAGCAGTTTGGGAAGAAAATTTTAAGTACATGACTGAATGTTGGTGGCATTAACAAACTACCAACATTTTGTTTGCATCAATTGGTATCGGAACAGGAACTTCTTGTAGGCAGAAAGAGACAATTCCAACTAAGGGATAGAGCTAGGAAACATTGTTTCGAAGTGGTGTTGAGGGTTAAGAAATCTTGGAGAGATTGGTAGAAAAAGAACTCAAAGTTCTTAGAGGGACAGATCTACTGAGATCTGACAGGTAAATGGTATTTAGATTTTAACATTGTTAAATGTGCAGGTAGAAACAATTGATAAGTTATTTCAACAAAAGATCACAACTTTGAAGCAGTGATAGAGGAAGCAAGTAGAGGCTTCCAAGTGAAAGAGAAGTGTGTCAGAATAAGCTTAATTGTTACAGCTGAGGTTGGAATAAAGGAGGACAAGTAGATGTTCTGAGAAGGAGGTGAGAGAAATTGCAGAAGCCTTTTAGGAGTAAAGAGAATGCTTAGGAGGTTCCAGACAGAGAATCAGTGTTACCAAAAGACCAAGTACAATAAGAGAAGCTTGGTGAGGTACTTATAGCAAGATGAGGTAGAACTGTTATTGTAGAGGATTTAGTGCAACTCACAATGAATATGAAGAAACTCGTGGAGATGGAGGATAATGTTTTTGAGGAAAATGTATGAGGAACCTTACTCAAGCATTTTCAGATCTTGTTGGGCTAAGGCAATATAGTTGGGAATGTCACCCGGGGTTTATAGACTTAAAACAATTAAAAAAAATCACTTAATCCATAGGTATTAAGTATGAGGGACCAAGGCTAATTTGATATATGTCATATGTAACTGTGCAAAATAAATAAAATAAGAAAGGAATTACATAAGTATGTACATGGATAAGAGACAAGGTTAAAAGAAAATTATGAACCAAAACATCATAATACACATGTGAGACATAAATCATAAATCCAAATTTTATATTTATTTCATTCTGAGATACAAAGATGAATTCTCTTTACAAACCCCTGTGAGGGTAGGGACCAAAGTTAGATTTAGAAGCTTCCAATGGGAACCATACAAAAAGACTCTGAAAACAAAAGAAAACTAAAACTAAATATTTGGACCAGCTTGCCACAAAATGATGCCACTTGACTCTGCAAAATATTCTTTATCAGTCATGAAATTTAATTCATAAACGAACAAGAACACACAGACTACCAAAGATAAATCATACACCTTAAAAGACAAGTTGCTAAAATATATGATTCAATTTTGAATCATGTTGCCTTCAATAAGACCATGTTGTCATCAAGATGTTTAAGCCTTCTAGTAAACTCAAAATGAATGAAGAATGAAAATATTTGACAAGTACAGAGCAAACCTTATATATCATAAGTTCTCCTTCTATTCTCTCTCCCTTGTCTCTTCATTTGATTGATCTATTATTCTTTCTCAATAAGTTATGGTAGTTCAACTACCTTTCATTAATTAAGATTAATTAGCTTAACTAATTAGTTCAGACAAATAAATAATAATATATATAAATAAGGGTCTAATTAAATAATAACTAAATATGTGGGACCCCTTGTGACTCCCATTTTCAATTTCTTTTAATAATCATCAAAACATGAAGTATAAAACTCCAAATATTTGATTCAAACATCCTCTTTGTAGCTCCCATTCTCATATTTATGATCAAATATTTTAATATCAACAAAATATAACATGACTATATCCAAAAATGACATTATATCCATGATGTCCAAAACACTGTCTAAATATGTATTTGTTGTCCAAAACATTGTCAAAAAATAAAAACATTGTCTTCAATAGAAAATAACATTAATCATCATTAAAAACCATATTTGTCGTGAGAGGCATTTTTCCTCTTTTCAATGCTTCCCTCTTTAGATCCCATTTCTGGTTTATCTTGTGCAATAGCCTTCAAATTATGGGAACCTTGTGGGTGGACTGCATTGATGACGTGTGAACAATCATCTTTGAGACAAAGATGAGAGGACACAAATTTATAGGAATCTATGGATGAATTGGAGGGAGTGGCCAATCCTTTTCCTTTATCTAGCTCTGGCTTGGTAACATCAGTTTTTAGCCTTTTACTTGCATGGGAGGAATGTATTGGTGAGACAACATGATCATCTTGGGAATTTGGATTTATTGGTGGTGGAGGAGGGGGTAATGGAAAAGACACAATAGGCCATGTTATCCCCGATATCTAGGGATAACTAGGAGATCATGTCTCGAGGCCCACATGGTCCTAGACATGGAGTACCGAGAGTAGGAGCAACTTGAGCATGGCCCTGGAGGGCCCATCTTTCTTCTTCTCAACCAGCTTTGTCCTATCAGCAGTACCAACTTCCATCACTACCGGCCTGGACTTGCATTAGAGAGGACTCTTGCTCCATGAGGTAATTGGTCCGAGGTATCATGGTATGTGTCATATTTGATCATTATAACCTTCTTATGTATGCATTAGGTTCCTTTCATTTCGGATGATTGCTTGGATCTTACACTAATCCTCTTGACCATTGCTGGGGTGATTGATGGGGCAACTTAGCAAGCTAATATTCATGGGTTTTGGTTAGCCACCAAGGGGGGTTTGCAGAGCCATCGTCCGCTCCCGCCATCTTATCACTTTTCCATCTTATAACCCACTCATCCATCCCATTCCCCTAGTCTGGCCATTAGGATGACCTTCCAGGGTACATCTTGTCTTGTGGGAAGAAGGGGCTAAAGGCCCAGGAGGTAAAAGCAGCTGGTAAAAGA
>ML813103.1:27271-37859 GCA_009831015.1 Picea engelmannii
GATTCTATGGAGCATTTTGAAAGGGTTTTCCTTGCAAGGTGGACCATGGAAATGGAAGATATACAATCATTGCTGAAAGAACTTGAAGATGTAAAACAAGCAGAATCTGAGATTGTCAGAATACAACTTTAGCCGACTCCCATTCACCAAACCTTCCTTCCATTCTCCATTCAGAGTCTTCAGTTGTGCAACTCCTCCTTCTATAACATAGGCTATCTCATACGGTCCTAGCCAATGCATTCTGAACTTCCCAGGATGCTTCAGTAACTTACTATCATATACCAGTACTAGATCACCTTGCTTGAATGCCTTCTTCTTGATGTGTCTGTGATGGTAGGCCTTCTCTCTTTCCTTATGGAGCTGTTGATGGAATCCTGCAATAAATCTATCTTCTTCCAGTTCAAACAACTACGCTAGCCTCTCCTGAACAACACCAATGTCATCCATACCTGTAAAGGCAACAATTCTTAGGCTTGCTACCAAGTATTCCATTGGGACAACAACTTCAAGACCATACACCAACTTAAAAGGGGTCTGCATTGTTAGCTTCTTTCAAGTGGTTCTATAGGCCCATAGTACTGCTGGTACTCTTAAATACCAGTCATCCCTGTTCAAACTACAGATCTTCGTTAGTGCTATCTCCAAGATTTTGTTGAATGATTCCACTGTCCCATTTGCACGTGGATGGTATGGTGTGCTCTTTTGATGGTGGACTGAAAATTCCTCGGTCAGGGCTTCAACTGTTTTATTTATGAAATGTGTTCCTTGATCACTCATAAGGATCTTTGGGCATTCAAACCTAGTTATAATATCATCAAATATGAAGCGTGCAGTTGTAGTTGCACTACATTCCTTAACTGCTCCTGCTTCATCCCATATAGTCAAGTATTCTATCGCAGTGATGATGTACCTTGCTCCTGTGCACTTTCCTGGTGGGTTTATAGGTCCGACGAAGTCAATGGCCCATTTCTCAAATTCTTGTAGGGTCAGTTGTGGTGCTAATGGAATTTCATCTCTTCTGGATGGTTTCCCAGCTCTTTGGCATACATCACAGGCTCTGTAGTAGTCCTTAGCATCTCAGTGTAAGGTAGGCCACCAAAGGCCAGCTCTAAGAACCTTCTGCTTTGTTTCTTTCCCTGTGTAGTGTCCTCCTGCGATGCCTTCATGAGATTTTGCGAGGATCAATGGTTGATCTGATTCCATAATGCACCTCCTTAATATCTCATAAGGTCCCATCTTGTATAACTATCCAACTATAAGTGAAAAGTTTGTAGCGCGCACTACCAGTTGTTTCTTATGGGGTATTGTATAGTCACTAGGTGCCTTTCCTGTTGAAAGGAACTGGACTATCTCTGTGAAGTGGTCATCGATATTTCTAATGGCCAGTAACTATGCATCTGACAGTGTATCCTCCAAACTAGTGGGCTCTTCTCCATGTTCCAACCTCGACAAGTGCTCGTGACCTTTTTTCATTCTTCCTAGCTTAACCACAATATCAAAATCATATTCTTGAAATAGCAGAAGCCATCTGCATATTCTCCCCCCCAACACTGGCCTGTTGACTAGGTACTTTAGTGTGGAGTGATCAGTAAAAATTTTAAAGTGTCCTCCCAACAAGTAGTGGCGGAAATTCTGCAGCGCGTACACCATGGATAACCCTTCTCTCTCAGTAGTGGTGTAATTAATTTCTTCTGTTGATAACTTTCTACTAGTAAAAGATATGGATGGTCAATGTAACCTATTCCTGGTTGTTCTAACATAGATCGTAATGCAATGAAAGATACATCAACATGCACATGAAAGTCTTTGCTCCAATCTAGAAAAACCAGAATGGGCGCAGTAACCATCTTCTATTTCAGTGTGTCGAAGCTCTGCTTGCATTCTTTTGTCCAACTAAATTGACAGTATTTCTTCAGAATATTCTCCATGGGTGTTGTAATCTAGGCGTATCCCTTAATGAACTTCCTGTAATATCTAGTATGTCCCAACGTAGTGCGTAGTTGTTGACTGAAGACAAAGGTGGCAGTTCAATGATAATGACAATTTTAGATGGATCTACCAACAATCCCTACTTGCATACAATATGACCCAACAACACTCCAAATGGTGAGAAGAATATGCACTTCTTCAGGTTCAAATAAATTTGACACTGCCTGCATTTGTCCAACATTATCCTTAGACATTTAATATGATTTTTCAGCAAACTAAAAACAGTCCAATCATCAAAATATGCTTCTAGAAATTTATGAAAAAACTCTTTGAACGCTTCGAACACCACCCTAGAAAAGATGGTTGTGGCATTCTTAAATCCAAATGGCATCACTGTATACTGATAAGATCCCCATTCTGTTGCAAATGTGTTCTTATGGTGATCTTCCTTGGCGATCTGGATCTGATGGTATCCTGAAAATCCATCTGTAAATGAATATACCTCCTAGCCTCCCACATTATCTAACACTTCATCAGTGAATGGTGTAGGGAAGGGGTCGTGCAAATAGGCATCATTTAGCTTTCTGAGATCCACACATATCCTGATATCTCCTATCTTCTTTCCTTGTACTACCATAGGGCTAATCCATTCTGACTCTTCGACAGGTTCTATAATCCCTGCTTCCAACATTCTGTCGAGCTCAATCTTTACTTTCTCTTTATATTTAGGGTTCAACCTGTAACGTCTCTATTTGATTGGTTTTGCATTTGGTTTCAAAGGGATCCTCATCTCTCCCATAGGTCCTTTAATGCCCTTCATATCAGTGAACTTGGTCGAAAACAAGTCCCGATATTCATGCAGAAGCTATGTAATCTTGTCAATGGTAGCAACATCCCAATAATCTCCGACATTTGCAAGCTTCAGTGTCTCTTCTGTTTCGATATTGACTTTCTTGATCTTGATTGGATTTCCAACAAATGGTAACTCAACTCCTGGTCCTTCCACGTCTCTTTGGCCTTCTGTTTCTGCGATGTTCACCTTCCTCGGATCATCATCTTCATCGACATTGATGTTGTAAAAACCTTGCAGTTTCTGGAGAGGCGCAGTCCATTCGTCCTCTTCTTATTCCATAGGGAGGATACATGCCTCTTCAAATAATTTATGTCTTACAATCTACAATACTTGATCGACTGAAGGATATTGAATCTCAAATAAGAAGGGGTGGTTACAAAATTCTGAGTCATACCTTCCCAATTTGTGGTGATGAGGCACAACTCTCCTTGAAGGTACCCGTTGATAGGGGTTGTGTCCAACGTGTTAATGGATTTTTTCACCCACTGCTCTTGTGGAATGTCACTCCAGGTCTCTTTTCAACTTCGCACATGGTATTTTGGGCAACTTCGACCGATGTAAGTTACTTCGCATCTTTTTGCTTGTGCTGAGAACCGCGTTGTCATCAAAGTATGACATTGTATCCAATCTGTAATATTAGTTTTATGTGTCCCCCAACATCTTGTTGGTGTGGCTTTCAGGGCCTCATCCATTGCCAACAATCTTTGTTGTGTTGGCACCCTTGTTTCAATGTTTGACAAGAAAGTTTCTAAAGGATTCATGCCATCAAAGGTGGGTAGGTGACTTACTGGTGTGCCAATCCATCGGACTTCTCTGGTTAATCTAGCACATCACCTTGTAGATACTTCATACATCTGATGCTGCCAGTTTTCCAATGTTTCTTCTGAATTTGATTAACACACAATGTTGCTTTGCCAGCTTAGGTTTCCATCGACCGTAGGATTAATGTAATCATGTCGTTTGGCTGTTAGTTTGTAGATGTTTTCTATTTCGTATGCACAATATTCTTCTTTGATGGGTTCTGTGTATCACTAACATTCATCTGGATCTAAGGGTGCAATGAACCTAAGACCATCTCATTCAAATGTGATACATGTTTTCTTTAAATCAACCATAGTGGAATTATTGAAGGCCCAATCAATTCCTAACAACGTAGGGTAAGGGAAACTGCCATCAACTATCTCAATTATCTCGAAGTTTGCAAACATTCTAACTCCATCGATGTCCACAGGGACATGCTCCAATCATCCAAATAGGCTGACAACTTGCTGATTATCCATTCTAAGCCTGATAGGGGAATATATTAACTTTAGTTTTCCCATCAGCGACCAAGTTTTCTTCGTCATGAAATTGACTTCTGTCCCTAAGTCAAGGACCACATAGTCAATACCATATTCACCTATTTGAGAATTCAAGTGTAATTCCTTATTTGTCCTTCGCTTCTTAGCGATTTGGTGTACTGTCCTATTCAGTAAGGGGTGTATCTTTCCTAGTTCATACTGTTTGATTAGATTTTGTAGCTCTTGTACAATGCTTTCATCCTGAATTAGCTTAATGCAAGTGTACAAAAATTCCATGAGCTTGCTTACCTCTATTCCTCCTTTTGGTGAAGCAGACTGATCGAATGCCTGAGGCATTCCATATTCTCTCACTTCTGGTCGTGTATTTGATGAAGAACCTTGATATATTTTGAACTCTTTTCTTGCCTCCTCAAATATTTGTCTTTCTTTCTTTGCATCAAAAGTTTGGGTCTTCTCTGCGGCTTTCCTAATTCCTGAGTCTTCTATAGTATTTCCTTGGTTCAGTTTGTCTTTTCTTGTAACAATGCCTCCTCAAGTAATAACAACGAATCTAGGGTCCTCTCCACGGGGTCATGCTTTGATTAACTGTATTTGCGAGTTCTACTGAGGTCCTCGTCTTTTCTGAATCTTAGCTAACAACACTGGACAATATTCTATAACATGCTCAAAAGAGTTGCAATAGTTGCATGTGGTACAAGGGTTCTGACAGTCCTTTTCCAAGTTTCCTGGTTGTGTGTAGTTGTAATAGATAATCTATCCTCGACCTTGACCCATACCTCCTCCTCTTTCTCTTCCTTGGAATCCACCGTGAGGGTTAAAGTTCCCTCTCCTTGGAGATTTGTATTGCAGAGTGTTTCCTTCTTGCTGTACGTCGCCTTGGATTTTGTATATGTCTCTTGATCTTTCATGCATGAGATCGTAAGCCCTACAATCCCTATCATCGTGCCCTACTGACTTACAGAATGTGCAATACAAATTTGTGGGTGTCTGAATGTACTTTTGCATGTAATAACACTCACTAGGGCGATGTTTGTTTCTACATACCTTGCACCAGGGTAGTGTGAATTGCTTCAAGGGGCTCGGAGCTCCAAAGGCCAAGTATTCATGGAATAGGGGACAATGTTCCTTGTCATGGCCCTCTGATTTTCATCTGACACACCATATGTATTATCTTTTGTCTTTTCCCTTATCCTTCTTCATATCTTCGACCTGCAAAGACAAACTAGTTAGTTGACTCAAGATCTGGCTCATACCCGAGCTAGATTCTTCCATAGGGGTTGATTCAAGCTTCATGGCGATCTCCAGCGCCTCAGCATGCAAAGAAATATTCTACTGCATCAGAGGAACTTTGATGTGTGTTAAGAGGGCAGTAATGAACCACTCTTTGTTCTGCTCATCTGTGATTTGAAAAGTCAATCGGTCGATCAATGTCTTGAATCTCTGATCGAATTCCTAGACAGGTTCGACTACCTTATGCTTGATCTCTTTCAGCTCTATAATACATTGTGATTTTGATTTAGGTTTCTTAAAATCTACAATCAACACATTTTTTCTCTCATTCAATGGCTTAGGCTTCACAAGTCCTTGGACAAGCTTCATGTACCATCTTAGCGCGCGATCTTGCTAAACTGGGTTCTTTTAACAGCTTCGTCAGTGACATTTTTAATATTCCATACGAATTCACACATGAACCAGTGTTGATCAGGATCTTCAGAATCATCTCCCCTAAATATATGAAGCCTCATCTCATCTGCCATAGATCTTCCTAGGGTTCTCGACTGAGTATGTGGTGGACTATTGGTGACATTGCTCTGAACGCTGTGGTGGCTTGGATTACTCTAATTGCTTAATGTTACTGAATCAACAAGAGGGATAATAGTACTTACTTCTGTAGTCTGTGTAGTTCCTGAAGTTTCTATCTCGTCCCAGTGAGGCTCATCAGCGTTCCCTTCCTCTGTCCCAGCGGGTTCTAAATGCTCTTCGTCTGTCAGATTTGCCTCTTCTCCACTGTAGAAACCCTTGTCCCCATAGTTATGCTTGAATAGGTTCGCAAGAGGGACTTCTTTGAACACTCTACCACTGCAAGTATGTCCAACTTTTGTGTCGTTGTCGCTGTTCGAATTATTAAACATTAGCCTTTTCAAATCCATCCAATCTACTATATCTTCAAGATGTTCTTTTCATGCAATATCATCTTGATCCTTAACTTCAGAAAATGTAAAAATTTTCCTTTGGATCCCTTGAAAAAATATCTCTCTGCTTGGCTATACAATTCTACTCTATCAACGGAAAACTCGGTGATGTACCCTCCGATGGTGTTATCAAACCAATGATCTACGGCTCGTGACACAATGTTATCGGCTCTCTTGACCTTCTGGATCAACGCCGACGTCCAAACCACATGAGGTCTAGATCTGATCTCGAAATGGGTATCTGATGACCTAGCTAACCACTCATATATCTCCTGATGGATTCCTCCAAAGAAGATCTCATGTATATCGGTAAAGATATACCTTCCTAACCAATCCTCTATACTCAAATTAGGGTTCTTGTTCTGGGCTTCAACGAAGTCCTTTTCTTGATCCTCTATCCACTTTTGAATTTCTGTCTTCGATGGAAACCACCTTGACATTCCCTCAAGAAGATTCTTGTCTCGACAATGGAACAATTTGTTGGCACAAGGGCTGACCCAGGGTTCAGATCCTAGAGCGCACCAACAAGCCCTAACTACTAGCCCTTTCAGCAACACCTATGAAGAAGATGCAATCTCACCCAAAGTAGCTATGAGGGGGTTGCAGGATAGAGATGTCTACAACTAGGGGAACATCAAGTGGATCTAATACAGAACAATACAATATGTATAAATCACTTATCAACTTAGATCTCTTCCACACATCTATTAGATCTACCACAACAATGCAATAACAGTATATCAAGAAAAAATAAAACAACATCAATCACACACACAAGATAGATATACGTGGTTCACCCTCTTTCTAGTGCTACGTCCATAGAAATGTGCTTTATGATATATTAAGATGAAGCATATAGTTTTTGTCTGCCCTCTTAGCTAGCAGACCTTCTCTCTTCTCCTCTTCATCTCTCCTCCTCCTGTGCACCCAGTTGCAAGGCTTGACCTTCGCACCCAGCTGAAGGTCTTACAATACCAGAAGGCTCTCACACTTAACACTTCTCTCTCACACAACCATAATCACTCATAACAACAATACAACTAGATCGACAACAATATCATGACCTTTATTTATACATTATAATCACTCATTGACATCCTTAGGCCGAAACCTAGGTGTCAAAACCCTAGATACCAAAACCCTAGGTGTATAAAACCCTAGGTCAACTTGACCCATGTTTTCAGGGCTTCACCAACCTATCTCTCCTTCCTTCTCGCGCGGTGCTCCAAAGCATCCAACGGTGGCTTTTTCCACTTGTTGAGTTTTCCATGATCCTTATTCCTTTCTGATCTGTCATCCTCGATCCCCTCATCCAACAACTTGCTTTCTCAGAATTCGCTCCATATTTTCTACTCTTTTTCTCACTTCAACCCAATAATAGTCATTGTGTCTTCCACACAGTTCACATTTTCCCTTTTCTTCCTTGATCTTTGCTTACTTCCATATCCAAGGGCCAACACATGTTATGAAAAATTATTAACAATCCATGGATCAATACTCTACCTAAATAAAATCAAAAGGTTGGATTTATCATTCACCACATAAGCACATGCAATCCATCCATCAACACCTTAAAACTCAACAATCAATTTCCATTTAAACATGGAGTGGTAGGTGTTGGTTGCGGAGCCTGATTATCTTCCTAATTCAGAGGTCTTTGTTTTCAACTGTGTTTATACCCCATGAAGACTTTACACCCCAGAATAATGTACACTCCTCCTCGCGGGGGAGTGCAGGCGGGTGCAGAAGAATGTACACCCCAGGAAAAATTTCCATGTAAATGTATATTGTAATTTCATTGTAAATCTGGACCATTCATTATAAGGTCGCAAATATGACAGTAGAAATTATGTTAGGTTTTTTTTCCCTAGAAGGCAACCCTCTTTTATGAGGGAAATGTATTGCAGCTATGTATCATTGTGAATATTGTATTCTGAGTGAGGAGACTGTGAGAGAAGAAGAGGAAGTTACAGCAGGTGTGTTGTAGGTTGTATCCCTTCATTTGCTGGATAATAATAAAGGAAGGACCTGGAAATTTCAGTGGTGGACGTAGCCCACACTGGGTGAACCACGTATATCTGTGTCTCTATTGTATTGTGTATCTTCTATGTTTTATTTTATTGCTCTATGATCCTGTTTTTCTAACAACTGGTATTAGAGCGAAAGGTAACTCACAAAAAAAGAGGGCTCCTAGTTCGAGTGGGAGCAATGGTGGAAGATATAAAGTTTAGGGTCAAGAAATTTAATGGAAAAAACTACGAGTTATGGAAGATGCAGATGCAACATTATTTATATCAGAAGAATCTATTCCTGCCATTGGGTGGAATAGCAAAGAAGCTGACGTCCATGAAGGATGAAGAATGGAAGGTTCTTGATAGAAATGCACTAGAAATGATATGACTGAGCCTGGCAGCATCGATGGATTTCAATATTTCGAAAGAAAATACAATGAAGGATTTGATGGACACATTGGATAAACTGTATGAAAAACCCTCGATGTCCAATAAGGTATTTCCAATGAAGAGATTATTTAATATGAATATGTCAGAAGGTGGGTCTGTTGCAGATCATTTAAATGAATTTATTACGGTTACTAATCAACTAAGTTCTATCAAAGTGGACTTTGATGATGATGTCAAGGCTCTTCTAATCTTGTGCTCATTGCTAGAAAGTTGGAACGGCTTGGTCATGGTTGTAAGTAACTTTGTCTCTAGTTCAAATACTTTAAAATTTGATGATGTTGTCGATGTTATCCTTAGTAAGGAAATGCGACAGAAAAGCAAAGGTGAGACATCAGGTAATGCGTTATACATGGAGAACATGGGAATAGTAAAGGATAGAGGAAAGGGCTCAGGGAACCATGGGAATTCTTGGAAGGGAAGATCAAAATCCAAATTTGGAAAGATAGAGTGTTGGAATTGTGGGAAGAAAAGACATCTGAAAAAAGATTGCAGAGCTCCAAAGAAACAAAGAGATGGACTGTTGATATTATGGTAGTTGCGGGAGGTATTAAACCTCCATGTGTAACCCTGATAAGAATAGAATATTCCGGGAAGCAAGAAGAAACCCTAAAGCATTGAACATAACCCTAGAATACAAGTCAACTAAAGAAAATAATTAATATTGAGTTTTTAGCCTCCAGGAAGATAAGTCGGCCCAGTAAGCTAAGGAAGAGCAGTATAAATAAAATATGTTAGAGCTCATTTGGACACACATAGCCCACAACTACAGAAATCTAGTGTGCACTACAAAAATTTAGTAAGTTCGTAGGTCTGGAGAGTAGCTGCAGCTATAGCTACTACAACTTGTATTTTCAGTTTTAGGCTTGGACTTTCTCTTGGTTATGGTTTGGAATTTMTGCCTTGGGTGCTAGATTTGGAGAGAGGTATGCTACATTGATTGGATATTAGGCCTAGGGTTTTCTTCAGAATTATTCTCTGTCAATTTTAAGATGCTCGAGGGTGGCTTCGGCCTATGGTTGGGTTACAATATTGTTATATTGTCTATGGTTAAACAAGCACACCTACTTTTCTAATAGGTTATGGGCCCACACTATATTCAAACAGTCTAATCGCTGGAATATAGATTGGGAGGATTTTGCTCAGTTACAGTTGTAGTTGCAGTCAAGTTTTTGCTGCAACAACGAAATCCTAACCCTCTTGTTAAGGCACCTTAAGTGAAGAGATTGTTTCTGGATAGCCTAGTGTGCCCTAACCTAACACACCTCCTGGTACTCTCAGCAAGCTAAGATGTCAAGTTTGAGTTTTTGGTCAAAGTCAAAGGTTGACCAAGTCAAAGAAGTCATGACTTACTCTATGAAGTCAGAAAACAAGTTAGAAGGGGCTTCTAAATTCATAGCATGGAAGACAAGGATTGACCTCATCCTTGCTAGGAATAAAGTGTTGGATATCGTGAAAGGAAAGATCATGGAACCACAATTTGAAGAAGGAAAAGAGAAGGAACCTCATAACATTGCAGTTATGGAGAAGTTCAAGGATAATGACATCAATGCCATGGGTGTCATAGTGGACTCTATAAAACACCACTTGATACCCTACAACTCTCATCTTGACTCATCTAAGATAACTAATCTCTTCTCAGTCAGAAACATTGGATAAGTAATGAGTCTGAAGAATGAGCTTCGTGACATGAAAATGAATGATGATGAAATCATAACATCATACTTTGTGAGAATCTCTCAGTTAAGAGATCAACTACAAGCTATTGAAGAAATCATTTCAAGGAACTAGTAAATATAGTACTCAACAACCTTCCCAAGACATGGGATGCATTTTCCGCAAGCATGAACAAAA
>ML813103.1:73055-104522 GCA_009831015.1 Picea engelmannii
TTTTTGAGCATTTTCCTTCTCATTTAGATCAGCGCACTATTGAAGAAAAGTAAGTAGAAATTACAATTTCCTACAACTGCAACACTATTGAAGAAAAGTAAGTAGAGATTACAATTTCCTACAACTACAACACAATAAGTTATTTTTACCTTTTGCTTGCCTTCAAATGCACTTCAACCAAGAGGCGTAATTTATTTATATATAAAAGAACACACAATAACTATATCCATTTACAATGCATTCTTGGTGACAGTGTCATCACTCAAAATACAACATAATGTAGATAATGAAGCATCATCACAAAGATCGATTCACTTTGGTGTTTTCCTTCGTTCTCTTTGCTTCTAGATTGGTATCTACAATGGACACTACATATTACATGTAATATCTCAATATCTAGAAATAACAAATGTGAAAAAAAAAACTTGCACTTATATAAGTTTTCTAAGAATTATGTAGTGCTCTCGTCTTTGAGTAAAATAAAACTTACCCAAATTTTCAAAATATGAATTGTGAAGTTTATAGTAGCCTTTAATTGTGTTAATTGTTGTGGCCCCCACCCCTGCATAGCAAGGAGAAAATGTCACATTATATGTTCTAGATAATGTAGCCTCTTTTCATTGCAATTGAAATGAGCCATGACAACTGCTGGTGTCACTTTAAAATATAAATTCCAATATTTTTGAATCTTATTGACACAAACACACATACCATGCATTCTATCATTTTTTATTGTGTATGCATAAATGACATTCAATGTCTATTATCCATTGCAAATTGTTTCCCCTTTTACAAAATCATGGTCTCTTTTTTAGTTTTATGGTTCACATGTGTTCCTTCTTACAAGTGAATTTGCTAACTCTAGTGTTTATTTGAGTCATGTTCATTATACACACGAACAACCTTACTTTATTTTCTTAGCATGAATTCCCCATGTGGGAAATCTCTATCCTCCCGCACCTTTCATTTTACAATATGGAAGACCAAGAACAAATGATGGAGAAGGTTGACAAAGTACACATCAATCAAGATACACCAATGTATTATAGATCATTTATGTCATTACTTCTTTGTGAAGATCTTGTTTCTCTCTCGTCCAAGAGGTCTAAGTTGAACAACGATTTCCTACAGCAATTGCATAGAGTACATGATGTGGAGACATATTAAGTACATGATGTGGAGACATATTTGTGAAGAATGACTCTTAGCATCACCACAATCTCAACACACCAAAATTGTCTTGTGGGGAGATGTTTTGCATAAAATAAACCAAAATTGGTTTGTGGGGAGATGTTTTTGCATAAAATACACCAAAATTGGCTTGTGGGGAAATGGCTTGTATAAAATGGTTTGGTAGATGGTTATCCATTCTCATTCGTGTTTGGTGATTTACAAAAAGGGTGCAATACCTCCAATTTAATGGGAAGAAATCTAGATACAAATATACCATGTTATTCCATGATCAAAACTTAACATGTGGTCATTACAAGCCATTGTTTTCATATGAATCACATGGAAACATGGATATTTTATCCCTGTAACCATTCTTTGTGATTGTGTCCTCAGGTATTTAAATACTTAGTCAAAAATTTCATCCATATAAGGGGCTATTTCAAAGGAACAACTAGTCAGAGTTGATGCTTCTATTGTTAATTTCCATGAATTATGTTTGAATCTATTTACTATTTAACGCAATGCATTGGTGTTGCATCCTTGAATATGCTCCTTGTGCATGAACCTATGGAAACTACATGATTGGAGAAATATATTGTTAATAACATTGTCAAACAAGAGTGATTTATTTCAAATTGGAAAGGATATGGTATCAATATGCCAACATTATACATAGAAGGAAATATAGAAGGAGACTAATTTGCAATTCAATGGTTGTGTGAATTTCTCCATATTAACATATACACTTGAAATGATGAAACTCAAATGTTCACTATAAGATTATCTTAAATTCATCATTCTTCGAAGGTGTTTTACCTCTTGCATGATGTCTCAACTCCTCACCGTGCACATTTTGAACTCTTACTCCTGTCCTCATGTATAGATGGCAACAAAAGTGCATATAATTGTGAGACAATTTGTCCTAATGAAAAAGAGAGCACAAAAGAAGGTTCATGAGACCATTCAACAAATTCATGGTTGCAAACCTACGTAACAAAGTAAATATAGATTCAAAAATACAATTAAAAAAAAGTTTCATAAAAATAAATGTAGTTGCAACAAGAAAAAAATAAGATAGACGTCAATTGGGTGTAGCTTTAGTGGTTGAGAGGAAAGTTGTTATCCTCCCCCACCAAGGTTCAAATCTCACTTTGTGACATTCTTTCTCTCTAGTGCATGAAATCAATAAATGAAAACACTATCTCTTGGGGAAGGAACCATAATCCACATTGACCACCAACCATTGCAATACTTGTAGAGTCAAAGCAAAATGTAGTAGGCAAGGCATTGTAAGTGGTGGGATTTTTGCAACAATTCCACTGATCTGAAATATCCTTAGATGTTTATTAATATTTAAATACATAAGAAACATATACTTGACATTAAAAATAAAATGATCGCTTGAATGTATGCAAATTACATGTGAAATACTTATCTAACCATATACACTTTAATGATAAATATATTGCAAATAACTAAGCATGAAATGAACAACAATAATGAAATCGCATACACAAGTAGGATAACGGAGTTCACCCAATTTGGGCTACCTCTTTGGGTCCACTTCCAATAGAGACCTTTTTATTAATGCTCAAAATCTTATGTTTTACAATGACCTTTCTACATGTTGCTCAAATGTAGAAACATAGTGCATCGTTGGATTCCTTGCAAAAAATTATGCAAAGTGAGTATAAAGTTCTCGAAATTCCGTTAAGGGACCTCTCGACATGCTTTACGGTGTACCTCAAAGTATATGTACCCTTAAGAACACACTTTGAGACAATTCTCTACATAAAATTAATTCCCCCGACCTTGGTATGTGTGCCCATTAAATAGGGCACGGGGCCTAACCTACGGTCGAAATTTCGAGGTAGGCATTAAATATAAAATAGCAAGTTTGTTTTAACAAACTGTATGTGTGGTCTGTTGGTTAAAATGTTGGGTATATATATGGCAATTCAGGGGTTCGAGCCCTACCGAACACATTCTCGTCGTTTTTATTGGCATGTCCGTTGGTGGTTTAATATATGGTTGTAACCATATATTATATGGTTACTGTGGAAAGCTCATTAGCCCCATGTGCTTATGGAATTGGTTGCATGTGTTAACATATATACCAAGGGTTGGGGGATAGCCCTCAACCCCTCCCCCCTCCCCCAAATGGGACTTAATACAAATTCAAATAAATTTTAAAACATGACAGGTTAAGAAATATGTGTGGGGTATGTTGGTTATGGAGGCTTTGTTAAGACTTTGGGAGGTCGTGGGTTTGACCCCCGTTGACTCCCATAGTATTTTGATAAACTATAACCAATATTGGCCAATGGGAGGTTGCCACGTGGAGGCCTCTCATTGGCTATCCCTTGCCACGTGTCACCATGTGATTTGTCCATCTGGCGTGTACAACCTGCCCAATTAGTTGCTAACCAATATGCCACATCACTTGCTTGCCATGCCATACTTTTACGGTCTGTACAATCATGTTCCATGTGTCACCCTTGAAGTGGTGACACATGTCACCCTTTTGCCTATGTTGACTCTGACCTTTGACCTAGTTTGACTGGAACTTTGAATGCTCATAACTTTTGCATACGAACTCCGTTTGAGGCGATTTTTGCATTGTTGGAAAGCTATCGCCATGCTCTACGAATTAATGGCAATTTCAAGATATTTTGGGACATTTGAATTTTGAGAATTTATGAACCATTCTAGACCTCTGTGGATGTTCTGGATCCTCTTGGACCTCTGTGAGCATTCCCGGATCCTCTTGGATCATCCGCATGTCTATCAAATATAACAAAGTCGTGACAAAAAAATTGGCTAATATGTTGTCAAGACCACCCATGTAGAAGATTGTAACTATGGGAGTTATTTTACAAATTGAGCTCTTCACACATGATTTCTTGAGTGAATAATACACGGAGGATGTCGATTTAGGGATGTATTTCAACAACATAAGGATAATATAATAGGTGTTCCAGAAGGAAATAGATATGATATTCGAGATAGGATATTATACAAGTTGGGAAAGTTGGGTATACCACAAGGAAGGAGAATTCAATTGATTAGGGAAGCTCATACTTCTCGAATTGTTGTACATTCTAGTGTTTTTTTTTTTTAAATATAGAGGAATCATTAACTCATCGGAATTACCTAGGTGAGGCCTAGGTTCAAATCCAACTAGTTGTCACTATAATCCCTGTGTTAGTGCCAACAACTCGCAAGCCAACACCTAGCAAGAAACTTATGACTTAGCAAGAGTCGAGATGTCTCGAAGGCCACCAGGATGAAACCTTTATCCCAGGGGGTGTTTACCCTTCTATCCTTATCACAACAGCCCAACATGTCCATTTTTGTGGGAATTTAACCCGGGTGGGGAGGATAATAAACATGCTACCCAACCACCCGAGCTTTGGTGTTGGGAAAATCATTGCACATCTACAAAGGTATATTTACTACACCAAAATGCAAGAAAAAGTTTCAAATTTTATCAGGGGTCATGTTCTTTGTATCATTAGTAAGCCAAATAATAGGAAACTTGAGTTGTAGATGTGATTACTGATACCAGGAACACCTTTGGGAAAGTATGTCTATGTTTTGTTGGAGGCTTGTTCATGTCAAGAGATGGTCGTGACTACATTTTTGTGGTTGTGGAACGATTGTTGGGTATGTGTTATATTCTTTGCATGATTAGCTACATGTATTGTAAGTTGTGTGGAGCAAGGATCCCCTGATTTGTTTGAGGGGGGGGGGAGGGGGGGTTTCTTGGTCCATTTTTGGGCAGTTTTTGGCAGACGATTTTTCAGCCCATTGTAATATAATCCTAGTTAAGGAATCTAATTTGGGTTGATGGATTAGGGTTTTGAATGTCATGGAATTATATATATTGTAGTGTAAATGGTGAAGTTAATACAATGAGAGTTAGAGACATGACCCTAAACATTTGTCGGTTTTTGTGGTTAAGCGTTTCCAAGGTAAATTTATGAGTATTGTGTGTGAATGTTGTTGTTTTACTTTATGTTTTATAAAGAATTAGTGTGTGCATTGCTATACTATAAAGGTTTAAAACCCACACCGATTCAACAAGATGCATGTTCTTATTCTTTGTAAAAAGGCCATCACAGGTCATGAAGTAGTATAATTGTTCTTTGCAAAATGTATGAATACATTTTGGTTTACCAAGTTCAATAGTGTCTGGTCATGGCTCTAGATTTATGGGCAAGTTTTAGACAACATTGTAGGAAAGGATGGATACAAATCTAAAGCATTCTACTGCTTTTCATCCTCAAGCTAATAGAAAGACCAAAGTTGTGAACAAAATATTGGTACAACTATTGAAAGGATATAACAACAAGCATCCTAAGACTTGGGATGAACAAGTAATTTACATTTAGGACTCTTACAATACGGAAATTTATTATTCCACTCAAAAATACCTTTTGATACTTGTTTTGGTTATTTTCCATCCTTGCCTTCTGATGTTGTTTATTGATAGAAGAAGGGAGACATATTAGAAATGCAAGAGCAGGTAAAGAAAATAGAAAATTTCATAGAGAATATGAGGCAAGTTTATTTGAAAGTGTGAGAGCAACTTGAGAAGAGTTACCAGAAGTATAAACTTATACATGACCAACATATAACTTACCACAAATTCTATGTTGGGGATATGGTGTGTCTTTATCTCAGAGAATAAAACTTGGAAGGGGTAGCCAATAAGTTGAAGCCTATGAGATATGGACCCTTTGAGATCATTGAGAAAGTCAATGATAATGATTTTAAACTAAACTTACCTCTCTCTATGAGAATGCATTTAATAATCAATGTGGATAACTTGAGATTGTTTAAACCATGTTTGTTGGATGGAGAAGAGAAAGAATAGGTTCTATATATAGTGGAATGTTTTGCACTAAATGCACTTGAAAAAATGGAGGACATAATTTTGTAGAAGAAGGTTTAAGTCACTCTAAGAGGACAACATGAAATTTGGCAAATTGGCCTCAAATAAAAGAGGTCGAGGAAAGAAAAGCGATAAGAGAGAAACCAAGTCACATATAGGTTTCCTCAACTTTCCTTAGAATTTTTTGGGGACCAAAAACCTCCCATTTGGGAGGTGTAGTTTGAATGGATCTAGGCAGTGTCAAAATGGCTAAGTGATTATTTATGTGGTTAATTTTATGCTCAATAATCCTTGTGAATTTTCACGCCAACCACCTATTTTTGAAGCTTTGTGAAACCTTGTTATTTTGCCTTTAAGAAGTTCATGGAATCCTTTTAAAGGTAGGTTAGAACACATGAAGGCATGTACAAAAGGAGGGGATATTGTTGCTTCGTGCTCTACACTCTGCACAAGACATAGGCTAAAAGGCTTGAATGTTTTAGCTAAAGAAAAGAAATACACAATATGTTAACTCCACACCAAGGTAATTGGTCACGTGGAGCTAAATGTTGACTCTGCACTTTGCAAATGGAATTCAAAATTTTCATGCATGTAAGGGAAAGGAGGGAGTCAAGGGGAGCTTGTTTGTTTATCCTTTACACTTCACAAATGTTAAGGATATGTGGAGTTTTGATACATGCAAAGGCTAGTGTAGGTGGAGGAAGAGAAGGAACTTGAATAGAGTCTATCTCCATGCTCCAAACCAAGACTAATGTCTTGTAGAGGCTAGTGCATCTAGAGAATGTGATGCAGGCCGCGCCTCCCAGGGCACGTCCGCTCCCACCAGGACCTTCTCTTCCTTAAGCTCGAAGAGCTAGAATGCTCTTCAAAACCCCCTTTCGGGACTTTATCACCCACATAAATTTTCTTTATGATCTCCCTATCAAAATCAGGAAATCGGACCTCGCGCAATCGCGAGTCCTACAGCCACCAGATCAGATCTTACCAATCCCTGAACCCCGATGAAATATGCACCCACGTGTTCCTTTCTTTTATCGGGTCTTCTCCCGATCGGGAAATCGACACTCGCGCTGTCGTGATCCACTGCTCTCGCGGATCCCCGATTCCCGATCGACGATGGTACCTCTGCACCCCTTAGCCCCCTCCGGCTAACTCTTGCGCATGTGACCTGCTGGTCCACAAGACCACAGTCCTTCCCCTATCGGAGTTTCGGACTTCGCGAAATAGAAATTCGTAGAACTTACGCCCTCGGGATCTCCGATTCTCCGATTCCCGATGCCACCTGGCATGGACTTCCACGAGGGTTGACTCTTCGGCACCTGTCCTCTGCTGAACCCTTAGCTCCGTCGGGAAATCGCGTTTCGGGATTTCACGATTTCAAATGCACTCGTCCACGGACCCTTCCAAATCCCGAATTCCGATATGTGATGACACCTGTTCTCCACTGAACGGCTATGACTATGGGACCGTCACATTTCGGGATTTCACGACTTCTCCTATCGTGAGTTTCTCGTCACTGAGAATCCCGAAATGCCGAACTTCGATGCACGTGTGAACTCTCTCCACCATGTCACCGCTTCCCTGTCACTCTATCGGGTATCGCGAGATCGCGATTTCTAATGCAGCAGTTTCTTTATACGCAGAAACCCCAAAATGTCGAACCTCAACTCTCCGGGATCTCTCGCCACGTATCCCTTCAATGATCAATGGCTATGATCCTATCGGGAAATCGCGGATCGCGATTTCAACATGCACAAGACTCTTGTCTCTGGAAATCCCGATTCTCCGAACTCCAAACTATCTAGGACTCCTCGTCTGCGAGCTAGGGCTTAAACTCTGCGCAACTTTCTGAGATCTAACGGCTGACGGGATTTTGTTGATCTCTTCTACGAATCTTGACCGTTGATTCCTCCCATCCCTTCTTAAGGACTTCTTAGCACAGGAACCTCCTGTGTAGTCTTCGATTATGATATCACGAAGGTGTTATGCCTCCTGAGCTTTCCCACTCTGATTCTTTCAGAGGGACTTGCACGCACTCCTTGCGCTCAACATTCAACAACTTCTCGAGTGTTGGATCCTTCCAACTCCGCGCACTTCCTGCAGCAGCAGTCTTCGATCTCCTTTCTTCTCAGATTCACAACTGAGACTTCTTCTTCTTCAGCCTACGCACTCCTTGCACGCTTCAACAACTCACTCCCACTTCTGAGAGCCTTGAGAACGAGAGTTTAACTCCCTGAGCCTTCTGTCAACGCACTCCTTGCGGACGACTTCAACTGCACTCCTTGCAGGAATTCTTGCTCAAAAGGAGAAACAATCGTAACTCACTTCACCTCCTCTCAGAATTTTGTCTTAGCACATGAAATCATACGCACAACATAACAACAATGCCTAACAACAAGAAATGTTAATAAATAGAGCATTCAACACACATACACAGAGAATAACACAACGACCATGAATCTGAATCAACTTCTTCTATTAATTCAAGATCTATACATGGGTGTTCTTCTACAGCTCTATGCTATTCTCCTATGCTCTAGACTCTTCTTTCTCCTGTTGCTAATGTTACAATGATACAAATGAGGGTGTTTGTATCCGTTTTCCCTCCTGCGCTCTAAAAACTGCCTAATGTAAGAATTCAATGTTATCTACCTGCAACTGCTACTATAAATGCCTCTGTCTATCTCAGACGAGAGCGTATGGCTCGAGGTCTGATTACTTTCTTACCAAGGCGCCTAAATTAAATGATCTCATTTATTTTCAGCACATCAACTCCAAGGGAGAATTTAAAAATTCAAAACTTGCACTGGACGTCTTCCAGCTGACTTCCGCTTCCACGTTGCTTGCTTGTCGTGAGGGATGCTCCTGCATCATACTCCCTCGCTTAAAAATTTGCATGGGCTCCTATCCATGAGCTCCTTCATGGTATGTCCATGCTTCTAAATCTCTGCTTCTGTCTCCCAGCTGGCATCTTCAACTGGATTACCCTTCCACTTAACCAAATATTCAAAATATTCGTTCCTCTTGGTTTTCTTACCCACTTGTTTGTTCAATATCTGCTCCATCTGTGGCTTCTCTGCAACTGGCATTTGCTTCTGCCACTGGACCTCTAGTTGATCATCACCTTCTGCTCCTGCTTCATCAGCTCTATGTGGATATAAATCCGAAACATTAAATATCGGAGATATTCCGATCCCATCTGGTAACTAAATTTCATAAGCATTATGTCCCATCTTCTTCAAGACTTTGCATGGTCCAATTTTCTTCATCTTCAGCTTGTTATATGTTCCCCTCGGGAACCTTTCCTTCCTTAGATGTGCCAGAACTAGATCACCAACTTTGAACTGAAGTTGTCTTCGATGCTGATATGCTCTGCGCTTGTACTCCTGACTTGACTTTAACAGTTGCTCCTTCACCTGGCTGTGAAGTTCATTCATCGCTTCAGCGAATTCTCCTGCACTAGCACTGCTAGTATCATTCTGTTCTGAATCCCTCAATTCAGAAACTCCTCTTGGCTACCTGCCATATACAATCTCAACTGGACTTTTGCCTGTGCTCCTGTTCACTGAGTCGTTGTATGCAAACTCTGCCCGTGGCAACACATTGTCCCAACTATTGTGGTGCTCTGTCACCAAGCTTATTAATAAATCTCCCAGACTTTTGTTGACCACTTCCGTTTGTCCATCCGTTTGAGGATGATAAGTAGAACTAAAAATCAAATTAGTTCCCAGCTTCTTCCACAATGTTCTCCAGAAATTCCCTATGAATTTTGTGTCCCTGTCCGAGACTATGTTTTTTGGCAATCCATGGAGTCGCACAATCTCTTTGAAAAACAAATTCGCGATGTGGGTCGCATCGCTGGTTTTCTGGCATGGAATGAAGTGTGCCATTTTAGAAAACCTGTCAACTAACACAAAGATTGAATCAACACCTCTTTGTGTCCTCGGCAATCCCAATACAAAATCCATGCTAATTTCATCCCACGGCTTCTCAGGTATGGGTAATGGCTGATAAAAAACCGCATTATGCTTCCTTCCTTTTGAATGCTGGAAAATCCTGCACCTGTCAACAAAATTCTTGACTTCTAACCGCATCCCCGACCAAAAGTATGACTCGCTCAGCTTTGCAAATGTCTTATCATGGCCAAAATTTCCTGCCAATCCTCCACTGTGCTTCTCTTTCAACAAGTTCTCCCTCATGGAGAAATTTGGAATACACAGTTGATTGCCTTTAAACAACAATCCATCCTGGATCACATACTCTATCCACTGGATTCTGTCTTTGAGAACTGGATTCTCAGCTGCTTCATAAGCTTCCTTAAAGTCTGAATCATCTGCATACATGTCCTTAAGATCATCAAAGCCTAACGTCCCGACTTTGAACTCCTGCAACAGCAAACATTTCATGCTCAAAGCATCAGCAACTTTGTTAGCAGTACCAGAAATATGTTTTATCACAAAAGTGAAATTTTGCATATATTCAACCCACTTAACATGCCTCTGATTCAACTTTTCCTGTTGAGTCACAAATTGTAATGCATGGTTATCACTATATAAAACAAATTCTTTCGGAATCAAATAGTGCCTCCATTTTTTCAGTGCCTGTATAATGGCATAGAATTCTTTATCATATGTGGAGTATTTCTCTTTTGCCTCATTCAGCTTCTCGCTGAAATATGCAATCGGCCTATCTTCCTAACTCAAGACCGCTCCAACGGCAAACCCGCTTGCATCACATTTCACCTGAAATGTTTTCTGAAAATATGGCAACACCAGAATTGGTTGCTCTGTAATCTTTCATTTCAACAAATTGAAACTCTTCTCAACCTCTTCCATCCAGTGAAAAGATTTATGTCTTTTCTTCACTGTATCCATCATTGATGCACTAATTCCACTGAAATTTCTAATGAATTTCCGGTAGAAACTAGCCAAACCATGAAAACTCCTCACCTCGAAAATATTTCTTGGTGATGGCCAATTCTTAATCACCTCCACCTTATCTGGATCCATCCTCAGTTCATTTGCAGAAATAGAAAACCCCAAATAAATGAGTTTTGTCTTCATGAATGAGGACTTCTTCATATTTATCAACAGTTTCTCTTGCTGTAACCTCTTCATCACAATAGCCAAATGCTTCAAATGTTCAGCCTTTGTCTTGTTGAAAACCAATATGTCATCCAGATACACGATGACAAATTTTCCGATGAACTCCTTCAGGACTTCATTCATGAACCTCATGAAGGTACTCGGTGCATTCGTCAAGCCAAATGGCATGACAAGCCATTCGTACAAACCTATGTTTGTCTTGAATGTTGTTTTCCATTCATCACCTTCTCTCATACGAATCTGATGATATCAACTCTTCAAATCTATCTTTGAAAAACAAATTGCCCCACTTAAGCAATCCATTAGATCATCCATCCTTGGCAATGGGAATCTATACCTGATAGTTATCTTGTTGATGGCCCTCGAATCAGTGCACATCCTCCAGCCTCCGTCTTTCTTCGGACTGAGTACTGTTGGAACAACACACGGACTCAAGCTTTCCCTGACCAAACCTTTGTCCAACAACTCCTGGACCTGTCTTTTAACCTCTTCATTCTCTTGCGGCGTCAATCTGTACGCGGCTTTGTTTGGTAAACTAGCTCCTGGTATGAGGTCTATATGGTGACTCACGCTCCTCATTGGTGGCAAGGAACGAGGTAGTTCGTCCACTACAATATCAGCAAACTCTTCCAGCAGTTCCTGAACTTCTCCTGGAAAATCGTCCACTCTTGTGCTAGTCAGAACAATTCTTGGTTTTCTGACCACAAAGAATTGTGGATCCTCCTTCTTCTTAACTTCTGTAAGAAGTTCCTTCCCACTCATGAGAAGTACTGTGTTGCTTACCTCCGGCTTCACCTCTTTATCTTCAATTGGACACAACATATGAGTTCTCCCATTCTTTTCCAGGGTATATGTATTCTTCTTCCCATCATGAATTACATTTCTATCATATTGCCATGGTCTTCCCAGCAATAAATGACAGACATCCATAGGAATAACATCACATAAAATCTTATCATTATATCCTCCTATCTTAATGTCAACTAAGCACTGTTTAGTGACATTTACCTGATGTCCCTTCTGTAGCCATGAAACTTTGTATGGATTCGGGTGATCAGTTGTCTTCAGCTCCAGCTTTTCTACCATCTTGGTTGAAACGAGATTATCGGTGCTTCCACTGTCCACAATGACCTTGCATACTCGATCCTTGGTCTTGCAAGTAGTCCTAAAAAKATTGTTCCTATGTGMTGGATTCTCCATCTCCTTCTCCGGYGTCAAAAGGACTTTCCGCATTACCAGTGATCTTCCGCCTTCAGCGTACTCTGCCTCAACGTCTCGCCTTTGTGCCTCGGCGATGTGAGCTTCTCCTCCATCCTTCTTCCTATCTGGACAGTCAACTGACTTATGTCCATTCTTTCCACATGTGTAGCAAGTGATTACTCCACCTCTTCCTCTTCCTCTACCTCTGGTACAAGGAAACCTATTATTATCAGCATACCCTCCTCTATGCTCAGTATGTTGCTCTTTTTGCTCAGCATATCACCATCGCTGCGAACTTCCACCTCTCTCTGTCTGAGTCTGAGGTTTCTTCCAGTCATCCTTGGGCTTCTGGTATTTATCTTGGGCAACCGATTTGCCTTTGGGCTGACTCCTACCTCGACCCCTCTGACTTTTTTTACGGCTCGGATTCTCCTCAGCTTTCAGAGCCAATTGGTAAGCATCCTCCACCGTCCGGACGGTCGCCAAATTTAGTTCATCCTGAATTTCATACCTCAGGCCATTCATATACCTGGCCACCTTTTCGTCATTTCTTTCGCAATGACCTGCCCTGATATTCAACCTGTAAAATTCCTCAATATACTCCCTCACTGTCATCAACTTCTGTCTCAGATTCTGCATCCTCCTAAACAGAGAAATTTGATAGTCCTTGGGAATGAATTTCGCCTTCATATTTGCAATCATCCTATCCCAACTCTTAATTTTTTTCTTGCCTTGGCAACGCCTGTCAGCTTGCAGTTCATCCCACCACAATGTTGCATGTCCTTTTAATCTTGTGACAGCATGTCTGACCTTCTTATCATCTTCAATATCCTCGTAATCGAAATAAGTGTCAAGATCTCTAATCCAGTCTAGCAGCTCTTCTGCATCCAGACTCCCTTCATAAGCTGGAATGTCCAATGTCCATCTTTGTTTTCGAACTCATCCGAATGATAGCCTTAATTAAACTCTCATTGGCTGCATCTTCTGCTGGTATTTCTTCTTCTTCATGTCCAGCATCCTCTTCATCCTCGGATTCACTGATATCTCCTGCATCAGCCTTTCGCCTTCGTGATGTCTCCATGTCCTCCATTCTGGCACGAAGATTTCGTATTTCTCTCTCTACGTCTCGATTTTGTCCTTGGCTACTTCTTTCTCTGGACAATTCCCTTTCCTCCTCTGGATTGGGTGATTCTCTACCCCTTCTCCTTGGCGGCATGGTGAATTCTCTCTGTCCTTTGCTATAGAAAGCAAAGAATCTTTTCTACGCTTTGATACCACTTGACGCAGGCTGCGCCACCCAGGGCACGTCCGCTCCCACCAGGACCTTCTCTTCCTTAGGCCCGAAGAGCTAGAATTCTCTTCAAAAACCCCTTTTGGGAATTTATCACCCACATAATTTTTCTTTATGATCTCCCTATCAAAATCGGGAAATAGGACCTCGCGCGATCGCGAGTCCTACAACCACCAGATCGGATCTTACCAATCCCCGAAGCCCAATGAAATATGCACCCACGTGTTCCTTTCTTTTATCGGGACTTCTCTCGATCAGGAAATCGGCACTCGCGCTGTCGTGATCTACTGCTCTTGTGAATCCCCAATTCTCGATCGGTGATGGTACCTCTCCACCCCTTAGCCCCCTCCAGCTAACTCTTGTGCATGTGACTTGCTGGTCCACAAGACCACATTCCTTCCCCTAACGGAGTTTCGGACTTCGCGGAATCGAAATGCGTAGAACTTACGCCCTCGGGATCTCCGATTCTCCGATTCCCGATGCCACCTGGCGTGGACTTCTGCGAGGGTTGACTCTTTGGCACCTGTCCTCCGTTGCACCCTTAGCTCCGTCGGGAAATCGCGTTTTAGGATTTTGCGATTTCAAATGCACTCGTCCACGGACCCTTCCAAATCCCGAATTCCGATATACGATGACACTTGTTCTCCACTGAACGGCTATGACTGTGGGACCGTCACGTTTCGGGATTTCGCGACTTCTCCTGTCGTGAGTTTCTCGTCACTGAGAATCCCAAAATGTCGAACTCCGATGCACGTGTGAAATCTCTCCACCACGTCACTGCTTCCCTGTCACTCTATCGGGTATCGCGAGATCGCGATTTCTAATGCAGCAGTTTCTTTGTACGCAGAAACCCCAAAATGTCGAACCCCGACTCTTCAGGATCTCTCGCCACGTGTCCCTTCAATGATCAATGGCTCTGATCCTATCGAGAAATAGCAGATCGCGATTTCAACATGCACAAGACTCTTGTCTCTGGAAATCCCGATTCTCCGAACTCCGAACTATCCGAGACTCCTTGTCTGCGAGCTAGGGCTTAAACTCTGTGCAACTTTCTGAGATCTAACGGCTGACGGGATTTCGTCGATCTCTTCTACGAATATTGACCATCGATTCCTCCCATCCCTTCTTAAGGACTTCTTGGCACGAGAACCTCCTGTGCAGTCTTCGATTATGATATCACGAAGGTGCTATGCCTTCTGAGCTTTCCCACTCTGATTCTTTCAGAGGGACTTGCGCGCACTCCTTGCGCTCAACATTCAACAACTTCCCGAGTGTTGGATCCTTCCGACTCCACGCACTTCCTGCAGCAGCAGTCTTCGATCTCCTTTCTTCTTAGATTCACAACTGAGACTTCTTCTTCTTCAGCCTGCACACTCCTTGCACGCTTCAACAACTCACTCCCACTTTTGAGAGCCTTGAGAACGAGAGTTTAACTCCCTGAGCCTTCTGTCAACGCACTCTGTGCGAACGACTTCAACTGCACTCCTTGCAGGGATCCTTGCTCAAAAGGAGAAACAATCGTAACTCACTTCACCTCCTCTCAGACTTCTGTCTTAGCACATGAAATGATACGCACAGCATAACAACAATGCCTAACAGGAAGAAATGTTCATAAACAGAGCATTCAACACACATACATAGAGAATAACACAACGACCATAAATCTGAATCAACTTCTTCTATTAATTCAAGATCTATACATGGGTGTTCTTCTACATCTCTCTGTTATTCTCCTATGCTCTAGACTCTTCTTTCTCCTGTTGCTAATGTTACAATGATACAAATGAGGGTGTTTGTATCCGTTTTCCCTCCTGTGCTCTAAAAACTGTCTAATCTAAGAATTCAATGCTATCTACCTACAACTGCTACTATAAATGCCTCTGTCTATCTCAGACGAGAGCGTATGGCTCGAGGTCTGATTACATTCTTACCAAGGCACCTAAATTAAATGATCTCATTTATTTTCAGCGCATCAACTCCAAGGGAGAATTTAAAAATTTAAAACTTGCGTTGGACGTCTTCCAGCTGACTTCCGCTTCCACATTGCTTGCTTGTCATGAGGGATGCTCCTGCGTTAGAATGAGACATGATTACCTCTGCATCCACATTTCGAATAACACGAGAAGTGATGCAGGAGCATCGTCAACAGGCATGCGTGGTAGGACAACTCAATGCATAAGGACTAATCTGGAGTCACGGACACTAGTCAGTACTACAATCTTTTGAAGTTGATAGAAAAGAATAAAAGGAAAGATCACGCAGAGAGGATGAGCACGGGTGACCTGGGAACTTAACCCTAGTCTCAATGTAACCGTGATTAGGTAGCATTTAGTTGTTTCCATTTTGTATAAAGAGAGGTTTTGTATGCCCTAAGGAGGGGTTACGATAATTATGAGCAACTAGGAATTTCTAAACAGTAGTTTTCGCTTTGATTTTAGCTGTAACCATGTTCTTGATTTGAATGAATATAATAGAGGAAAATTGACCCAATGTCTGGTGTGAATATTGTTGGCAATTTCCTTATTATTGTTTTTAATTTTCTCAAGAATGAATGAATCTTTCTATGAGTGTATGTAGCTTTGAAATGCTTGCATAAAATTTAAGAGTTCTTTTTTTCATGAGCCGGTGCAAGGTGTGCACACAGTGCGCAAGGAGTGTGTTGATAGGGTCTATTTCGACTTGTAAAGCTCAAGAGAAATAGCATAAGAATTCCTTTGCAGGTTGTGAAAAGTGACTGCTGCAAGGAGTGCATAGTTGTTCGCAAGAATTCAATCTTGTGTAAAGATTTGTTGCAAGGAGTGCGCAGATCCATAATTCAACTTAGCGTCGAAGCGACTCCATAAAGAAGTCGAAAGACAAGAACCGAGGAATGCTTGGAAGGCGGGAAATAATTCTTCTTGAGAATCTTTATTTCTGAGTTTGACGAATTTCCCTAAAAGCAAGAAGTGCTTGGGAGATCAAAATATTTTAGGAGATCAAGCTCAAGAGGGGTAGCACTTTCCAAGAAGTGCGAACGAGATCCAAGAAGCGGATTCACAGGCAGGATAAAGGTCGAAACCTTTAAATCTTCCAAAAATCTCCAAAGTTAGTAGAAAGACTAAGCTTAAGGAGAAAGATCTGGACCGTTCAATCAAAGTCTAGACATCGAAGAGCAGACGTAGGGGAGAAAGTATCTGAGTTTTTTGATCTGTGTGCAAAGGGATCATAGCCATCTGGTCAAGGTAAAGTGCACTGACATTAAAGTTTTGAAAGTGTACAGGAGAATCAGACTTACGAAGTTCTGAAGAGATCGGAGCCGTCCGTTGTCAAGGAGGACATGTGGCGAGCGATATGGATTTCGTGAATTCGGGACTCAGAGAAGTCTAGGACAGAGTTGTAAGAACTCGCGAGTTGAAAAATCATGATTCAATAGAAGCCATCGATCAAGGGAAGATCTGGACCGTTGATTGTCCAGTGAGGATTCGCAAAGTGCGAACTCGCAAAAAGATCACAACCATTGATCACTCTGACATCATTAAGACCGTCTGTTGTCAAGGAGGACACGTGGTGAGAGACTAGCATTTGACTCGTGACTTAAAGAAGTCAAAGGCAAAGCTAGAATAACTTGCGAAACAGGAAATCGTGAAACAATCGCAGCCGTTGATTGAAGGAGGGAGATGAATTGTAGATTTGACCTTGTTGGGATTTCATGACTCAGTAAATCAGAGGCAAGAGTTCTAAGACCTCACAATATGAAAAATCGCGATTTGATCTGAGCCGTTAGATTAAGGAGAGATCTGGACTGTTGATTATCCAGGAAGACAAGCTGCGAAGTCACGAAACGAGAAATCGTGAAGCGCTCGAAAGATTGGCCCACGGTCATAGCAAAGGGTCACATCGGTGAAGGGGAATAGAGGGGATAACATGCACTAGGCTCCTGTCAAGATTTTGGGAGTTGGGAGATTCAAGAGGACTCACACGCAAACACCCGATACGTGAAGTCACGACACACCTTTCAATTAGGTGTCTAGTCACAGCCTTGGTCATGTAAGGAGAAGGGATTATCCAGGAGAGCTAGCACCTATACATATGTCAAGGCTTTAAAACGCCAAAGAGAAGTCGTGGGATCCATATAACCTGGGCATTTAGGGAAAGAGGGCTTGTTAAGTGGAATTGAGGTTATTGAGGGACCGAAGAGTCAATAAGACTCAATTTATTGATTGATCCTAGACCGGGAGGTCGCGCATCCCTTAGGAGAGAAGGGAGGGGGTCTGCATCAAGTGGTATCAGAGATAAAATTTTCTTCTGTAGATTCCAGGCGAAAGAGAAAGAGATAAAGGAGATAGTCTCATACCATCAAGGGGTATCAGAGTGGATTTCGTCTGCAGATTTCAGGCGAAGGAGATAGAAAAGGCGGTCTGACTATGATGAGTAGTATCAAGAACTGGATTATGTCTGTAGATTGTAGGCAAAAGTGGAAAGGAAAATAGTGATAATATGATGACATCAAATGGTATCAAAAGTTGAATCTCACTTGTGGACAACAAGTGAAGGAAGACAGAGTACTGATACTTTGTAAAGATGGTTGCATGGTGTGCAACAAATGGTAGATAGCCAAGAGGGTTGAAGGCAGAAAAGATGGCTACTAAAGGCCATGAGTGTGGTAAAAGAGAAGACCTCCAGAAGAAAAGTAAAGCAGAAATTGATGAGGAACTCACTGAGATAAGAGCGAGAATTGAATAGATAACATTGAAGATAAAACAGGAGACAAAGACATGTTGGAAATATGAATGGTCTTTGAAGAGGAAAGAAAAATGGCCTATCTGAAGATTGTTGGCCAGAAAACAACAACAAGAGTTGAGGAAGTGGATGAGGTATGTTCAAAACCTTAGTGACACAGAGGAAGAGATGGTTTTCATCTATGAGCCAGAAGTTTGAGAAACCCTTGGTGATGAGGAAGGGAGATCAGTTACAGGTCTCATAAACTGCTAGGAGGGAAGAAGTGAACTTTCAAGTTGCCAAGTGGGCCATGGAAGGAGATCAGTGGATGATCTCATAGACTGCCAGGAGGGTAGTGATGGAAGTTCAAGTTTCCAGGTGGGCAATGAAGGGGGAATCATTGGATCTCATAGACTACCAGGTGGGCAGCGAAGGACTCCCAAAGTGTCAGGTGGGCAAGGGAGAAGAGATGAACTCAGCTGAGAGTTCATATCAGCAAGGAATGTTAATACATGAAGATTCATGTGGGTTTTCAGACCATGTGAATGAAGATGATGAGAAGTTAAATACTCCCATCGCCACAGAGGAGGATCAGAGGTGTGTTCTGATCGTTGGGGGAATTCAAATATTCCTACCAAATATTTCAGCAGAGACTAATACAAGAGTTTCACATGAGGAGGTAGTGCAACAAGAATCCGAGAAGGAGGCCATGGGGCCAAATGATTTTAAAACTAACTGTGTTTTTGATGCAGGTGCAGTAGAAGAAAGACAACCAACAAGGACTATCAAAGATGAGGAGGAGCAGATACTGATGTCTTCCCCAACATAAGAAGAGGAGAATTCAGATGAAATGCTCACTCAATGGGAGCGAGAGATGAAGATGTTGGGGGATTGGTTGAATGATCCAAACCCAGGGGATGACTGCCAATAGACAATCATGCAGATTTTAGGAGGAGAACATTCAGCGAAATTACTCAAAATTTTTAGCCAGGAAGCTGAAAGGGAGATAACTGCAGCATTGGGGTCTGCAACAGAAGAAGAGGCAAACAACATAGATTTTGTTGAGTTGTATGAGGAATTGGAATCCATGGAGATGAGGATAGATATGCAGAGTAGGCATATCCAACAGATAAAATTGGAAACAGGTAGAGGAGTATACCAGCCTGGGGAGAAGCTAGAAGAAGTTGGAGTTGAACCAACACAAGAGGAAATGACAGAAGCCAATCTGTCAGAGGAAGAMGYTGAGCAGCAGCTTAGTGATGAGACTGCAGAACTAGATTATGCAGCAAGATGGCAAGATAAGGCCACATGAGATGAAGGCATCAAGGGAKATYAGGTTGATATAACCATTGACAAGGAAGAAGTGCAGCAGAGCATCCTGCAAAACAAGGACCAACCAATTGAGCAGCTAGACGAGATGAAYGAAGAAATCAGAAGTCTRATGTTAGGGTCAGCACAAGAACCTATCAGTAGGAGGAGGATGAACATAGGACTTTCCATAGCAGCAGAGAAGAAACAACAACAACAACAAAAGAAGCAGCAAGGAAAAGGAGCAGATGAACAGCTCCAAGAGAAAGTATCGGACCCTAGAGGATCCCAACAACATAATAGAGGGAGACATGAGAAAGAGCTCATTATTTTCCCAGCCATGGGGTATATGATTCAAGAGGGATTGTTGTTCAAGGGCAATCAATTGTTGAAGGGACGGATTTTGTGTTGGGACTACCAAGAACACAAAGAGGATGCGATCCCATATTTGTGGTGGTGGATAGATTTTCAAAGATGGCACACTTTATCCCATGCCAAAAGACTAGTGATGTAACACATGTTGCAAATCTATTCTTTAAGGAAGTTGTGAGACTTCACGACCTACCTAGAAGTATTGTCTCGGACAGAGACACAAAAAATATTGGTCATTTTTGGAGAACACGGTGGAATAAGTTGGCGACATATTTGTCCTTAAGCTCAACTTATCACCCTTAGACAAATGGACAGACTGAGGTGGTAAACAAAAGTTTGGGAAACTTATTGAGGAAGTTTGATGCAAACGCTATGAGATTGAGTTTCCATATGATGTGGGCATATCTCCCATATTCAACACTTCAGACCTATATCCTTACAAGAAAGATGACACAAAGGGATCAAAAGATCAAGAAAGGATTCAGTGGGAGAAACAAATGCCTATAGCAGAAAAACCACAGATGGAAAAGATCGTTGATCAGAGGATTGGTAAGAAGACCGAGAGGAAGACCTATTTTGAATATTTGGTCAAGTGGAAGGGACACCCAATAGAAGATGTCAGTTGGGAGAGTGAAGCTGATATCCAGAAGCATGGAAAGTCAATACAAGACTCCATGATTTTTTGTCGAGGGGAGTATGAGCATCGTCAGCAGGCACATGTGGTAGGACAACTCAGTGCCTAAGGACTAATCCAGAGTCATGGACACTAGTAATTATTGCAATATTTTGAAGCTGATAGAAAAGAATAAAAGGAAAGATCACGCGCGTAGAGGATGAGCACGCATGACCTGAAAACTTAACCCTAGTCTCAATGTAACCGTGATTAGGTAGCAGTTAGTTGTTTCCATTTTGTATAAAGAGAGGTTTTGTACGCCCTAAGGAGGGGTTATGAGAATTATGAGCAAGTAAGAATTTTTGGACAATAGTTGTCGCTTTGATTTTAGCTATAACCATGTTCTTGATTTGAATGAAGATAACAGAGGAAAATTGATGCAATGTTTGGTGTGAATCTTGTTTGCAATTTCCCTGTTATTTTTGTTAATTTTGTCAAGAATCAATGAATCTTGCTACGAGTGTATGTAGCTTTGAAATGCTTGCATAAAATTTAAGAGTGATTTTTTTCGTGAGTCGGTGCAATGTGTGCACACACTCCGCAAGGAGTGTGTTGACAGGGTCTGTTTTGACTCGTAAAGCTCATGAGAAATAGCGTAAGAATTCCTTTGCAGGCTGTGCAAAGTGACTGCTGCAAGGAGTGCACAGTTGTTCGCAAGAACTCAATCTTGTGTAAAGATCTATTGCAAGGAGTGCACAGATCCAGAATTTGAATTAGTGTTGAATCAACTCCATAAAGAAGTTGAAATACAAGAACCGAGAAACGCTCGGAAGGCGGGAAAGAATTCTTCTCAAGAATCTTTAATTCTGAGTTTGACGAATTTCCCTGAAAGCAAGAAGTGCTTGGGAGATCAAAATATTTCAGAAGATCAAGCTTAGGAGGGGTAGCACTTTCCACGAAGTGTGAATGAGATCCAAGAAGTAGACTCACGGGCAGGATAAAGGTTTAAACCTTTAAATCTTCCGAAAATCTTCGAAGTTAGCAGAAATCCTAAGCTCAGGGAGAAATATCTGGACCATCCGATCAAAGTCTAGACATCGAGGAACAGGCACAGGGGAGAAAGTATATGAGTCGTCCGATCTGTGCGAAAAGGGATCGTAGTCGTCTAATTAAGGTAAAGTGCACTGAAATTAAAGTTTTGAAAGTGTACAAGAGAATCAGACTTACAAAGTTCTGAAGAGATCGAAACTGTCCGTTGTCAAGGAGGACATGTGGTGAGCGATATGGATTTCGTGAATTCAGGACTCAGAGAAGTCTAGATCAGAGTTGTAATAACTCGCAAGTCAAAAAATCATGATTCAATCTGAACCATTGATTGTCCAATGAGGATTCACGAAGTGAGAACTCGCGAAAAGATAACAGCTGTTGATTGCTCCGACATCATCGAGACCGTTCGTTGTCAAGGAGGACATGTGGCGAGAGACCAACATTTCACTGACTCATGAATTAAAGAAGTTAAAGGTAGAGCTATAAGAACTTGCGAAACACAAAATCGTGAAACGATCGCAACCATTGATCAAAGGAGGGAGTTGAACCGTAGATCTGACCTTTTCGGGATTTCGCGACTTGGGAAATCAGAGGCAAGAGTTCTGAGAACTCGCGATATGTGAAATCGTGATTTGATCTGAGCTGTCAGATTGAGGAGAGATCTAGACCATTGATTGTCCAGGAAGATGAGCCATGAAGTCGCGAAACACAAAATCTTGAAGCGCTTGAAAGATTGGCCCACGGTCATAGCGAAGGGTCACATTGATGAAGGGGAATAGAGGGGCTAGCATGCGCTAGGATCCTATCGGGATTTCGAGAATCGAGAGATTCAAGAGGACACAGACGCAAACACCCAATACGCAAAGTCTAGTCACAGCCTTGGTCACGTAAGGAGAAGGGCTTAGCGAGGAGATCTAGCACCTATAGATACGTCGAGGCTTTAAAGCGCCAAAGAGAAGCTACAGGCTCCATATAACATGTACGTTAAGGGAAAGAGGGCTTGTTAAGTGGAATTGAGTTTCTTGAGGGAATGAAGAGTCAATAAGACTCAATTTCTTGATCGATCCTAGACCGGGAGGTCACGCAACCCTTAGGAGAGAAGGTGGGGGGTCTTCATCAAGAAGCATGTGCCCCAAGACAACTAGGTCGATGCCTAGTTGGAAAGAAACATGGGCACTCAAGGTGTCAACACATGGACCCTTTTATCAATGACCAGGAAACACATGGTAGCCTAAGAAGGACTTGAATGTTGTAGAATTTGAAATGCTAGGACAAAACACTTGGGAAACTATAACTACCTATTGGGAAATAGTTTAGAGGTCTTTGGCCTTCTACATACCAAAAAAGTAAGAATACAACAATATGTTTCTAATTGAATAGGGGTTCAACTAGGGAGAGGAAAAAGAGGTTGGAATATTGAAGAAAAGAAATGATCCATCCATTGGTGGAGTTGACATCACATGAAACAATTTGTAAGGATTAGAGAAAGTGAAAAAGCTAAGGTCGATTGATATCTTTGTGGAAGAAACCTACATTTAGTGAGTCTAGTATTGGCATTGTAACATTGTATTTCATGAGCTCCTAAGCTAGAGAACGCTTGTCACTATAAAATCAACTTTTAATAGAATAACTTGAGCAAGATAGCCATTTCAAAGTTGGATTTTTTCCCATATGGGTATCTTTTGTGTAATATCTATATGTGTTATTGAGTGTTTATTTGTGTTATGCATTAGACCGGTGAAAGTAAACACATACATAAATAAGACACAACCAGTTTCTCTAGTTAGAAATTTACAACCCTTATATATTATGTATTAAGATCTATGTTGGTAAAAACGTTTTGTCATAGGCCACACAATTGTGGATCATGCTTTGCAAAACTTATATACAAGCATAAATGCAAATCTAAAGAGGGAATTAGTGCAGAAAATGTAGGTTCAACGGTTAGGAAGCACCCTTCACTTACAATAATTGCCACAAACATAGGTTTGGAGCTTTGAAAACTTTTTGTTTGCACAATAGTGAATCATTCAAAGAGGTGGGAGATTACTTTTTTGTGAGTGAATTCTAAAATAGAGGTAATGAACATGAACACAAGGTCCTTTGGATTCAATATGAACCATTTTAGAGAGAAGTTCCTTACAATGAGGTTGTGCTATTTCTTGATAAATATACATGTTTGATTCAACATTTCTCAATGAAGAGCTCATGAAAATTCAAACTCACCATCGAACAAAAACTTGTAAGAAATATTGAAACTCTAACTATAGATTCTTTTGGCAAAGAGTTATCCATTTGACACATGCATAAATTCCTTTGCAAACATGAAAGTGTTGTAATTATGGCATGCAAATATAGATGCACGATTCATATAGGATTCCTATGTCTCGACAATGTACTGTAGCTCATATATCACAAATATGGATCAAAGATTGATAACTACGTTAAAAAAAATCCATGAAGAATTCCTATCTACCAAAGATGACACAATGCAAACCATTCCAAACTTGGAAATGCACTTCTTAACTTGCATCGAATGTCTAGCCCAAAAACAATCTACATTGTCCTCTCTTTGCCTTCCCATTTCTAGCTCTAAGAAAACAATATTCATCTACACAACTCCATTCAACAATAGAATATTTGTTCTAAAGAAACCTATGCTACTAGAACAAGAGCTTGGCGATTATGAAGACATAATATGTGCTTCTATTGTCAATAGGTATATTGCAAGGTCTGAAAAATTTGAACATGTTTGCTTTGTAGAATATGTGTCATGGTACTCATGGTCAAATGGAAATGTAAAAGAGAAATAAAACAACCCGACATCATATACTACATTTGGTACAATGAGCAAAAAAATGTCAAGATCGAGAATTTATGTAGGGAGAGATTAATGCTCTACATTCCGTTCAAGAAACTAAAGATAGCTTGATAAGGAGATTTCAAAGTTGACGTGAGGACTATTTCTCCTTAGAGATGATACTAGAAGTTATTGAATGCAATTTTGTTGCTCATTGCTTCTCAAAAAATTGCAAATAGATTAGAACACATCTTTTACAATGATATTGCAATGGACATGATCATGCATGTTCCTGCTGCTAAAAAATATGAAATCCAAAATGGTCTTATGCACGGTAAAATTCTCATACCAATACAAGACAAGTCTATCATTAGAGCTCAAGAAATCAAACAACCATTGTTTTTTCACACTAAACAATATTGCATTGTTACAAAACAAGGATAACAAATCGATAACAATGAAAATTATGATGAGAAAGAAAAATAATCCAAACAGTCTGGTTTATTTGTCCCTTACTAGAGGTGAAGGATTGGGAAGTAAAATTACAACAAAAGTGATTTCAAGGGTTTTGTATGGTATTATTGTCAATAAATTCATAGTGATCCACTTAAAAGAAAGGAATCATGGTTGCATTCACTGGTAAGTTCATGTACAATGGAAATGATGGTATAACACATTCAACCTTGCACTTACCCTACAAATAATTGAGCATGATTCCATTGAATTCTAGCATGTTAGATATCTTAACTTCATCGACTACTTGTTGATGAGGCATCATTGATAGTTCCTCATATGTTATACAACATGGATCGGAGGTTGTGCAAAATATTGCATATGACAACAAAACCTTTCGGTGACATTGACATTATATTTTGTGGTAATCTATGCTAGGCTCTTATCAACATCCCCTTTAGATGAAATTTATAGCCCATGGTCAATTGATCTTTTCCTTTTGGAGGGTACATAAATAATACGTTCTTCCTCCCTTTTTTAATTTTTGGGGTTCTCTTGATCATTATCATCTACATAGGTTTTATTACATGTTTTCTTTTTCCTACTGGACGAGTTAGAAACAAACTTATTGCTCAAGGATGAAATGTTTTTAAGAGAATGGGTTGTAGCTTGTTCCCTATAAACCAATCCATGCTTCCCCCTTTGACTTCTCCTAGGGTGGTGTCCATTTGTGGCTTTGTATTATTTATGGTCCTAAGAAATCTTTTCCCAGTTCTTCTTACTCCCTGAATACTAATTTGAGCTTACTATAGTATGACTATCTCAAGGGAGCTTTAAATTTGTTTTGTTTTTACCAACATGGCCTATTTTTTTGCCAATGTATTGTTAGCAATATCTTTCTCAACAATAATTTCCTCATTATCTTATCTTCCTTCTTTAAGTACCTAAAACTCAAGAAATAATCAGTGTAACCAAATGAAAATTGCAACACCCTTCTCATGGTTTATAACCTCCAGAAGGGTGTTAATGTTAACACTATTTCCTCAATCTATGTGTGTTTTCTTTATCTTTTCTACAAAAACTATAAGGTTTTAATTTTTAAACATGATACAAGGAATGTTAAGAAATTAGATATATTGTTGCTATAAATGTATTGTTTCCTTATTCCTCCATAAACTCGTGTATTTCTTTTTTTTTATTCACAACAAATGATAAGAAGATATCCAGTAATTTATTTGGTAAAAGCCATGGTTAAATATTAAAAATGTAAATAATCATTTTTAGAAAGATTAACTAAGGGTATTTAACGATATTATACCTCATTTTTAGAATTTAAACATTCCAATAGAAACATAGTAAATTAATAAAGAAAAAGACATAGTTCTTGGTTTGAACTTGATCAATTGTAGTTTAGTCCAGTAGGTAGGTAGTATTTTCAATCCCCATTTGCCTCTTGCCCGGAGTGAATAATTGTCCTCCCTGCCAACTAGGAGCCTAACCGACTCCCTAGCTCTAGGAAACCCTTTGGTTTTTTGTCCCTCTATGCTTGAGGTTCCAAGATCAATGTTTCCAACTAATAGAATATAATCCGTCCAAAATTCCTTCCCAATGATATTCTATAGCAGTTGCATTCTCAACTTGGTTTCCTTCTCAAGTTTCCTCTTCCCACATTCATTGCATTGCATGTACCTTAGTCTTTGCTCTTTTTCCCCTTGGTTTTGACTATCTTTGACCTGCTTGAAATTATTTTATAACTTTTTCTAGGGTCATTCAAATTTTTTTGCGTGATGGGCTAACTAAGAATTGAATTTCAGGCAAAATCGACAATTTCACCAAGTGCTAGGTATTAGGTGCTCCATACATAAATGGACCACTTTTTCAGGCCAAAATATTTTAGGTACTAAAAAATCCTATGAAGGTCTAGGAATGCATTCAAATCCTATATAACATAGATCCAATATGAGCAGACAAAAATCAATTTCGACATAGCACCATCCCAAATGGAACATGAACTTTTGATTAAATATTCCTTTTCACACAATTTTTGGTGCCGACCAAAATGATATTTTGATCCTCAAAAAAGGTTGCTTGTAGTATTTATAGGATTTGAGCTCAACATAATTGATATATTCTTTTTTCGAGCTCCACAAGTTTGAGAACACATGTTTATGATTTCTCGTTAATAAGGCAGTTTGGACTTCAGAACTTATGAAAGCTATGGAGATAGATTTGGAAGAGTTTGTGAAACCACTCATTGAAATCCTCACCCATAATATACGCTCTGGAAAAAAATGCTTCTTCAATCAAAGGTCTTGGGAGAAAGTTGTTGGCTACTAAAGTCAAGCATTCAGGGGGCCCAACCTATGCCCAAGTTAAGTAATTGTTTTTCACTAGAATGATTTTTAGTCTGAATCTGCTTCTTCATGGTTTTAATTTTTAATTAATTTTTACTTTTTTTCCCTAGATTACACTGCCGAGGGAAAACCCTTGAGTACTTCCCCTCATTTCGACGATGGTACCTAGGGTAAACCCTAGAATCTTTAGGGAACAATGCTGGTTAACAAAACATGGCTCAAAGCCATTACAAGAATATACGTGTTATGAGCTCAGCATGTCACTTGTAGGAATTGGACCTGCGTGGGGAGGATAACATCATTCCTCCCAACCACGGGAGATAAACCCAATAGACAATTAATTTGCACCTACTCTAATGGATTTTCCTAGTTTTCCAAGTTCTTTTTTAGCATGAGTGCAAAATCAATCCGAATTTCACCATTATCCCCTTTTGAATTTCATTATTTCAAAGTTTAAAAGTGACTCAATGAGAAAATCAGGGTTGATTTTTTCATCTGACCTTAGTTCAAGTATGAATGAATATTTTATAACTAGCTCAATTGGCATGATGATTTGAGGCCCAATTGACCTTTTTCCCTAGATTGAAAAGTCATTGCAAAATCAAGTCCGTCTAATTTTTGATAAATTTAAGGTTTAAAAGGGGCTCAATGAGCAAATTGGACTCAATATTATCATCAAGCCTTTTTTTTTCATTAGATCCCTTTTGAATTGTACCTTCCAAACTTTTGAATGATAATTAATAGTGGCTTGATCATCATGTTCAAATTTGGGGCTTTGAGATGTTTTAAAATAGGCTGATAAGGTGTTTAAGTTCGACCCAATATGAGTCTCAAATTCACCCAATTTAATTGTAGCATGTTATTGTATGTAATCAAGGAATAGAGTAAAATCATCACACTATCAGACTGAATCATAATCTCTCATAAAAGTGATTCTTACACACAAAGAAAAGGGTTTTTTGGTTGACATTGTAAGATTTCTTCCTGGTAATTGAGAAGCCAATGTTAGTCAAATTTTGTTGGAGATTTCTTGTGTTGATATAACATTAGTATAATATTTTGTTGTTTTTCATTGTGTTTTGGAAGATGACAAGGTAAGCCAATTGCTTTTGCACTGAGTTCATGTTTTCAAAGACCACAATCCTTGATTTTTTGACATCATTGAATGTTGGATGGAATCATTGTTTTCTCAATGTTCTTCTCAAAGATGTAACATCTGGTATTCCTTGTTGTGAATGAAATTTGCAATTCTTCAATTCTTCCAGTAATACATTACACAATAGACCAACCTTGCACACTTTTTACAATGCCCAAATATCTCCATTGACATTGATTTCCTTTGATGGCCAAATTAGCTTTATGACTTTACATAACCTCGAATGGGATGGTGTAGGGTAGAGTAGGATTAGGTAGGGAGGTTTTCTAGTTTTGTTGTTTTCTGCTTTCCTTCTTGGCATAACTTTCCTACTTAGCTCAAAATGATTTTTTTCTTATGTTTCAACGATCTAGTCCTTAAGACCTTCAACCTAATGTAATATATATTTTCCTTTATTGTTATCTTTTTATTTCATTAGTTACGTCTTTTTTCATAGCTAATACTTTTTTATATTGCCTTCATATAATAGTTTAGCCATAGTAGTTTGGAATCTACATTTTGTTTTTTGATTTTGAATTTCTTTGTCACCCAGAGAATGGGTAACTAATCCAAGATTCAACTTGATTAGTAGCTTTCTCTTGAATTGCTTTATGAAACATGTTTATCCTACACTTTTCTCTTAAAATATTTAAATGGATATTCCTCAGATCTTTGCCCATCTATTTTGATTCTTGCAATTAGAAATTTGGGGATTGAAAATTAGATTATAGACATGTATTCTAGGATTACACTTTGACAAATGAGATTGAATGGTTGAATCAAAAGGAAGAATGTAACCAATGACCTTGTTAAAAGGCAACAAAGGATTCACCTGAGTCTGATTCAGGATCTCTATCTCAATGAATCCTTGCTTATCATGTTGTGATATGAATGTTTCCTATCAAGATGGTGTTGTTAGAGTTGTAGTTTTGCATTCCAGAAAGATAAGGTAGTACTAATCTATATGCATTTATGAGCAAAAGAAAATGAAAATCCTTGCATCAAATGATTGATTGTCATTAGCACAATTTGTAGCGATTTTGAAATATGAAAATCAAGGTGTCCCAAGAGTGGGAAGTATAAGGTAATGATTTTAATACTTGGAGTTGTTGGAAGAATCAGGGCTAAGGGGTTACTTGCTAGTTTAAATTATGGGTCCAAAATTGGTATAACCCATTACGGGTAGGAAGATAGGCCTAAGGATTCTCATTCACTTGCACTTCTCCCGGTAATTGAAGCTACCTTTACACACTTTTTATGTTACTAGTAATTGAAGCTATCTTCATACAAGCAAAAAAAATCAAGAGTTGTTCAATTAAACCCTTTGAATGTCGACATGATAACTTGTTCTTAATGAACCTCTCTAGAAACAAAGTACATGAATCAATAATATTTTATGATCAATTTTAATGGATATTGACTTCAAGGTTTGATGAAACATACATATAGCTCCTATAAAATAAGTGTTGGATACTTCTTCTAGTGGTTGAGATGTTTATCAAAATATTTACTTTGTCTACTAGAGTTGATCAAATGGGATTTTACATTTCTTATGGTTTTTGGAATTCTTTAGATACAATTCATAATAATAATATTGTTTTCTAACTTAGCCTGATTCTAGGGAGTTTGAATTTCATTCATATTTATGAAGATGGGCTCACCAAGTTTGAACAAAGTAAGAATAATTGCACTATATGTTGTACTAGTAAGAATGCAATTTGATTTTGGAAGCTTCTTCTGCAAAATTCAAATTCTCATAGGATGAAACTACCCTATATCACAAACAAGGAATTTGTATATTGATCTTCTCCTTTGTCATTTCAAGTCTACTCTATTACATGATGAAAAATTAAGCAATAAGAAGAGACCATAGACATGCAATAGCATTAACATTACATGCATGTTAACAAGTCTACACTCATAGATAAAAGTTCATTTAAGGAAAGAATTTAGTGGAGGCCAACGATTCAAGGGAGGTAATTGTTACATTGAAATCATAAATTAGAATTCAGGACGTAGGCCATGCGTATGCATGTGCTTTAAGGTAACTTAGTAAACATAGATATTGGGAGATAACTAGAGGAATGGATGATGATGACATTTTAAGTGGATAAGTAGGATGTTGAGTGTTTGGATTCACTAGTTTCAACACTTACATGAACACTCTATTTATACACCTGCATAGAAGCAATAATTCAACAAGATGAAGAGTTCTAATCAAATAAAACTCACGAATATTTCAAACGCATGAAATCCCATGCAAATTAACAGAACCACTTGAAGTGGTACTTTCATATTGGAGCAATGCTCAAAACATACTTACCAACTTAATGAGAACTCTCCAGAGTTCATTTTTTGGGGGTTCCAATTTTTTACCTTGTTTTTAAAAATGGTGCTACCGGTAGCATCCCCTCTCTGTTTTTAGGTGATTTTACGATCCACAATGTTTCCACATTATTCTTTTTAATTCTCATTTTTCATCTATTTTCAGTTCTCTCTCTCTCTCTCTCTCTCTCTCTCTCTCTCTCTCTCTCTCTCTCTCTCTCTNNATTGTTTTTATTCAACTCTGTTTTTAGTCTTTTTTTAATGCTTCTTTCAATCTTAAAAATGTTTTTTACCATTTACTTTTTCGAAGTTACGATTTTTCATAGAATTTTGTCTCCTTAATTAATTTATTGTTCCCTACTTTTCAAATATAGTGAAAAAAACATTTTTAACACATTGTTTACCTTTGCTTCAATACAAAAAAAAAAAAATGGAGTTAAATAACACTACTTTTGAATATTTATCAAAAAAATACACATTTTATAGCCATATATCATAAAAAACCTATACATTTTGGTACATATTCCTTTAAAAGTCTAAATTTTATAAAAACCTATACATTTTATGGACATAATTGAACAAAAAAAGTCTAAATTTTATAAAAAAAATTATCATTTTCTTTCATATTTTTATACATTTGAAGTAAAAAACATTTAATAAAATTTTCCAATGTATAATGATTCACATACAAATAAA
>ML813103.1:134481-154168 GCA_009831015.1 Picea engelmannii
GAAAAAAGTTGGTGTCTACATATGAGAAAAAAGTAATAGAGTTAAATTTGATAAAATGATAAAATAGGTGGAATCAATAGTAATGCTACTTAGTGCATGCCTCCTAAGAAAAGTTTGATAAAAAGCAGTGATAAGGTCAGCCCACAAACCAACATCGACACAGAAGAAACCTTACTACTTTTATCATGTTATTGCCATTGGTTTTTAAAAGTTAAAATAGTTTATGAACACTCCTTAAACTTGTTATCGTAGAAAACAAAGTGAGTGAATTTACATTTGGAGAATCATATAAGCAAAAGGAAAATAATAACACAAAGCGAAATAATCACTTTTATTTGTTCATTTATGATACAATTACTTGATTTGATTTTCTTATCCCTAAAATTGTTACCAAAATCTTATTGAATTTGTCATTAGAGAATAATGTTTTCTACAAAATTAGCTTATCATTATGATATAACTACCTGGTGAAAATGATTGTTTCAATGATAGTTTACCCATTGGCCATTGCTAATGTAATTTGCACGTGTGCATGATGATTGACTATGCTTTTGCATTTGTATTGTGTTTACTTCCCTTGGGTATCAGTGTATTCATACTTATTATTCGAAACATATTATAAAGATCAAAATCATTTTGTATAAGATTCAAAATTAATTTAATTTACACATTTTTTTAATTTTTGTTTTTGCAAATCATATACCCAGTAAGATCCCTATGGATCATTTTTTATGATTTTTCATGCTTGTGTTGAGGTGAAGGCTCTTGTTTGTTTTCATATTGAAGGTTTCACCATTGTTCTGTGTAGAACTATTGTATAATCGAAACATGTGATAGATAATATTCGGTTGTAGATAATCTACTCACTACACAATAAGTTACTTGGTTATAAAATGTGTCTAGAAGTATCGAAGCCCTTCTTTTATTCTTAATCCTATGAGACAATAGCCAAGCGATTCAAATATGATAATAGTCCTATGTCTTTCTCAACTACAATTTCCTATGAGTGAACGAAAGAAATTCATGTGGATTTGTTTTCGATTTTTTGTCATTTACTATGATACATAACATAAGAAAGTACAAATAGTAATGACTTGCATTTGATTACCAACATACCAAGTTAGGATGAATAATAAAGAAGCAAGGACAACTCACAAGTGTTGTTTTTTTCTTGGTTTTATTTTTTTTAAATAAATTTTTAATTGACAATTTTTTTTTTTTTAATTTCCGGGGAAAAAAACAAGTAATTTTATTATAGATAACAAAATTACATCAGTAGATGCCAATGGAATTCATGTTTGTATATGAGCAGCAATGGTTACATGACTCCAAAAAGATGAAGGAAAATTATATCTTCAAACTATATGCCTCATGGTTGTGCCTGTTATACCATATAAATATATAATCTTATGTTTCTTTTTACAATCAGAAATGTAAACACAAGCCTTAAAAAGATCAAAATAATTGCATAAAAGGTCGCTACAGTTCTACATATCAAATTGAGAATGAAGGGGGGTGAAGATGTTCAGAGGTTCCTTCCGAACCTTTTTCCCATTTTCCTTATGCCTTTGTCCAGTGCCACTCCACCTTTGGAAAGCAAGTTTGCTTCAATTTTTTTTATCTTTGTAAACATGAGAGATGGAAAAAGGATTAAAAGAAGAGATTAATATTTTATTTTTTTCTAGAATGGGAAGCAAAGAGTAGTTATGCAGAATGTGGGTGCCTTTGATGATGCTGATGACAAGCAGTGTTAAGAACCAAATATCAAAATAGCATAAAAAACCTCAGAATAAGTACTCCACGCCTTGACAAAGAGAGAAATTCAGATAATAAGCCTCTTCAAGGGGGAAACCTTATTATACATTACATGAATTCGCAAATACAAGATGATTCCAAATGAAAAGGTCTCCTTGGTATACATAGGAGACTAGGAGATACAATTACAACTAATGAACCCAAGCCGACATAAATAAAATAAACATACTAATGTAATATGCCCCAATTAAGGGGTAATGTGCTACGGTTTAGGGATTAACATGCCCATCCCCTTCAGACAATTTTTTTCCTCAACGCTTGAGTAGTTCTGGATGCTTTTGTACAAAGGTCTCATTTCCCACGTGGAATCTTCAGCATGTAGTTTCTTCCACTTAATCAGATACTCTGAAATTGAAATATTCAGCTGGCGAATTCTTATGTCAGTGACAGATTTAGGCTCCAATATGATTTTTCCTTCCTCATCAAGTTCTAGAATATAGTTTGAACGGGGATCTTGTCACCTATAACCTTCTTTAAGCATGAAACATGGAAAACTGGGTGTACTCACAAAGATGCATGCAACTCCAACTTGTATGCCATAGTACCAATCTTTTGCAACACCTTATAAGGGCCATAATACTTCGGTGATAATTTATTATCCTTCTTAGCTTGCTTGAGGGACATTTGTTTGTATGGTTGTAGTCTTAAAGATATCCAATCCCCTGCTTCAAAAATTATTTCACTACAATGTGGATTTGCTTGTTGTTTCATGTGATTATGTGCCATGGTCAGGTTATCCTTTAAGAGTTGAAGAACTTGTTGTTGATGCTCGATGTGATCTTCCACTATTTGAACCTTAGATTTTTCTTTTAGAGAAAAAGTGATGGACATTGGGTGATATCCATAAAGCACCATAAATGGTGTCATTTTTATTGCAGTATGAAAGGAAGTGTTATACCACCATTCTGCCAAGGGCAACCACTTGAACCATTGTGTTTGTTTATTAGAGACAAAGCAAATAAGGTATCCTTCTAGAATTTTATTCACTATCTCAGTTTTTCCATCAAATTGAGGATGATAAGATCAGCTATGAGCCAATTAAGTACCCAAACAATAAAATAATTATGTCCACAAATCTCCAGTGAAGATGGGATCTATGTCACTTACAATAATCTTTGGGCTTCCATGTAGCTTTTGAATTGTCTCCATGAATGCGGTATCAATTGTAATAGCTTTGAAAGGATGAGAGAGTGCACAAAAGTGTGTGTGCTTGGTAAGTCTATCAACAATCACCGTGATGACACTATTCCTTCAGACTTCGGTAACCCTATCATGAAATACATGGAAACCTCCTCCCAACGCTGACTTGGAATGACTAATGGTTGTAAAAGACCTAAGGTCTTAATTGTTTCCACCTTATTTTTTTGGCAAACCAAACATTCTACCAAAAACATTTGAACATCAGTTTTAAGCCCATCCTAAAAAAATTCCCTCTTGACCTTGTGATAGGTTTTCAAAATTTCTGAGTGCCCTCTTATCGGAGAGGTGCGCAATTCCAAAAGTACCTTTTGTTTGAGTTGGGATTTCTTACATAAATATAAGCGATCTTTGTACCATATTGAATCATTTTCCCATGTAAATGTATCGGACGCATTGGAATCCTGCTGCAACCTTTGAATGAGAGTCCACACTTCTTCGTAATTCTTCCATTCATCTCTTTCTTATGTTATCCAATTAGGTTGGATGATAGAGATAGAATAGAGAAATCCCTCAACATTTTAATCCTTTCTTGAGAGTGCATCTACCACAACATTTTGCTTCCCTTTTTTGTAGTTGATTTCAATGTCATAACCCAACATCTTGGTCACCCATTTTTTTTTCTCTTCTGAAGATAGTCTTTGTTCCAAGAAGTATTTAAGACTGTCATGATCTGTTTTGACCTTGAAGTGCCTACCTATTAGGTAAGGGCACTATTGCTTCAATGCATGTAATATTTCCATCATTTCCTTCTCATAAATGGGTTTGTGTAAGCCCTTTGTCTTGAGTGGCCAACTTTCAAAAGAAAGGGTCCTTCCTTCTTGCATTAGAATAGCACCAAATCCATTTCCCGAAGAATTACATTCCACAATAAAGGTTTTTATGAAGTCTGGTGTGGTTAAGACAAGAGATTTGCACATTGCCTCTTTAAATTGTTCAAAAGCTTTATTTGCCTCTGGAGTCCATGAAAATGCATCCTTCTTAGTTAATCTAGTTAAAGGTGTTTCTATTCTTCCATAGTTTCGAACAAACTTGCGGTAGTAATCTGTCAAACCCAAAAATTCTCTAGGATTCTTCAATGTTCTGGGAATCGACCAGTCCATCATGGCTTTAATCTTGTTAGGGTCTACCTTGACACCTTCATGAGATACAATATGACCCAAATAATCTACCTCCTTCACCCCAAAGAAACATTTGGATGGTTTGGCATATAAATGTTGCTCCTTTAGTAGTTGTAGCACCCTGTCAACATGTCGAACATGATATTCCCAAGACTTGCTATAGATTAGTATATCATCAAAAAATACTAACACAAATTTTCGAAGGAAGGGCTTGAAAACGGAATTCATCAACCCTTGGAATGTGGAAGGTGCATTTGTAAGGCCAAAAGGCATGACCAAAAATTCATAATGGCCTTCATGAGTTTTGAATGTTGTTTTTGGGATATCTTCTTCCTTCATTCTAATCTAATGATACCCTGAACAAAGATCCAACTTTGTGAAGTAGATTTCTCCATGTAGTTCATCTAACAATTCGTCAATGGTAGGAATGGGAAACTTATCTTTAATGGTGATCTTGTTGAGCTCTCTATAATCTGGACACATACGCCATGAGCCCTCTTTCTTGAGTACCATTACCACTGGTGCAGAGTAATAACTTTGGCTAGGTCTAATAATTCCAACCTCTAACATTTCTTCAACCATATGCTCAATTTCACTCTTCTGGGTATAAGGGTATCTTTAAGGGCTGATGTTAGGAGGAAAAATCCCAGGAATTAAGTGAATAACATGATCATGATCGCGAGTGGGTGGAAGACTTCTGGGAATATCTTCAAATACTTTGTAATGCTTATCAATGATGCCTTGAAGATCTATGGGAATAGATGGCCTAGATGTTTTAACAACTAGTGAGCATAGTTGTACAATTACACCCAATGCCCCTTTTTCAATAACTTTTTCATGCCATTAGAGCTTAACACCTTACTGGGTTTCCCTGTGATACTCCTTAACTCAAATCCATTTCCTTCAAATACAAATTTCATGAAAAGTTCTTGAAAATTAAAACCCATTGTTCCTAATGGTTGTAACCATTGTACCCATAGTACGACATCAACACCATTCATTGGTATAGCAATCATTGGACTATTCATTACATATTCCCCCATAGTAAGATTGATCTTATGGACTTTTCCTGAGCAATTGATAGTTCCTCCATTTTCAATCATTACTTTAAACTCTCGCATTGGATATATATAAATCAATTGAGAGCTTTGGTTAATTTACAGTGAATGAAATTATGAGTACTACCAGAATCAATTAGCACTATTACCTTTTTCTTTTTGATATATCCTTTGATCTTGAGGGTTTGAGGAGTGCTAATTCCAACCAATACATGACATGATATGGTGGGAGTCATCTCTTCAAAAGAAATCTCTTCTACATATTCATATTGAGATGGTTCTTATTCTTGTTCTTATTCTTCTTCCTCTTCACAATCTATGTAGAATGATTTCTTCTCACCACACTTATGTCCCTTACTGTACTTGTTGTCACAATTAAAGCATAAACCTTTTGCTTTTGTTTACTACAATTTTTGAGGTGTCAACCTTGTAGGTTGAGGCAGTTTAAAAGAAGGAACATTATTCCCTCGATAGATGTTAAGGGTGGTCCTTCTAGTAGCCATAGCCAAATTTTTACTTTCAATGTTTCTCGCCACCCTAAATGCATTCTCCAATGATTTGGGTTCCCAAAGGTGAACCTCGTGTTGAATTTTATCCTTTAAAGTTCCTATGAAGACATCAATCAGGTGCTCATCTGGAATATATGTTACCTTTATATTCAATCTTTGGAAGTTCTCAATGTTCTCCGCAACTAAACCCTTTTGCTTGAGATTTATTAATTGGCTGAAGAAGGTATTGCTCCTTGTATCTCCATAGTGTGTTATCATTTCTTCCGTGAAAATTGTCCAAGTGACAAGTGATTTGCGAGAACAAGCCATCAATACCACACAAATTGATTAGGTTCTAAACACAAGGATGCAATTTGTACCTTTTGTGTGTGTGGTACATCATGTAGATCAAAGAACTGCTCCATCTAGAGTATCCATGTGATTGGATCCTTGCCATCAAACTTCCTCATATCGATCTTCAGAAAGTGGTTGGTATTCAACCCAAAGCTGGAGTTTCTCCAATCTTGATTCATCTTCCTTGTGTCCTCATCGTGAATTTCATGGAATACATTGTCACTTTCAGGTGGCCTCTCTATTAGCAAATTTTTCAACTCTTCCATGATCTCCCCTTTTAAGCCATCCATCATCGCTTCCAGTTTAGCTTCAGTTCAATCCATCATCATTTGTAGTTAATATTTTTTTACTTCCTTCTTTAGTAAATCATCTATGTCCCTACACATTTCTTCACCTTCATCAGAAGTCCAAGTAGCACTACCTGAGGGATTATTTGGTGTAGAAGTTCCCTTTTTTGGTGGCATGTTGGCCAAGTATCATTGAAAATTGGCTTAGGCAGAGATCCTCATAGAAAAGGGAGTGTTAGGTGCTATAGCTCTCTGATACACGTGTGGGGTCCAACAATAGTACTCAGACCAATATCTCAGGGCACTAACTAAGGAGGCTTGACCATGCCCTTAGCCGTACTATCCGACTACCCATGTACTAGAGAGTGATCTCCCTGAGTGTTATTCTCGGTGAACTATGGAAACATGAAGACCAAATGGTTTACTCGGTTGGTCTCAAGATTCTAGGGGGTCTCCTGATATACACCATGTAAGTGGGAGCTCAAATCCATAGTAGTGTTTTCTAATGCACAATAGTTCGAAAGGGGCCTTCCAATATACTCTAAGTGCGTGGAAAAACCACACTGTCCCCAGGTTGTAGCGTTAACAAGTAACGAAAAATCATACTTTTAGAGATGCCAGAATATGTTTGTACCTAAAAATCCCTAATATTCTCCCAAATTTATGTGATACTCCTTTTATCCCACTTTATTCCACTTTTTGAATCACCCCAATTGGATCTTCTAGTCAAAAGATACGCAAATTTTCAAAAATAAAAAAAACACACCTTTTAAAACCTTGATTTAGAGATTGTTATGCTAGCGGACCTTTCTACTATTGTAGCTCTATAATTCCGTCCCTTCTGAGTCTAAAATTTGTACTAGAGAGTGATCTCCCCGAGTGTTATTCTCGGTGTACTATGGAAACATGACGACCAAATGGTTTACTCGGTTGGTCTCAGGATTCTAGGGGGTCTCCCGATATACACCAGGTAAGTGGGAGCTCAAATCCATAGTAGTGTTTTCTAATGCACAACAGTTTGAAAGGGGCCTTCTGATATACTCTAGGTACGTGGAAGAACCATACTGTCCCCGGATTGTAGCGTTGACAAGTAACGACAACTCCTATATTTAGAGATACTAGAATACGTCTGTACCTAAAAATCCCTAAGATTCTCCCAGATTTATGTGATACTCCATTTATCCCACTTCATTCCACTTTTTGAATCACCCCAATTGGATCTTCTAGTCAAAAGATACGAAAATTTCCAAAAATAAGAAAAACACACCTTTTAAAACATTGATTTAGAGACTATTATGCTAGCGGACCTTTCTTCTGGTGTAGCTCTGTAATTCCGTCCCTTATGAGTCTTAAATTTTGGCTTGAGGTATCCTGATGTGTCTTCTTTTCAACCCCACAGGTTAGACCAAGATTGGATTCTCCAAGAGAATTTTATGATAACTTTCCCAAGACGTGCTGATTTTTTCCCTTTCAGGAGACCGAACTTGTATGGCCTGCCTCGTGTCATTGTCTTCAATTTAGAACTTGAAATTCGCAACATTAAAACTTTGGTCTGTGCCCTAACCAATGGTATAGTTCTTACTCAATTTGGAGGTCTGTATCTTCACATATAAATGTTTCCCCAAGAATACATGTTTTAGTCTGAAATCTAGACCAGCCAAAAACCTTAATTTCCTCGGAGAATAACTTTCAGAGTACAACGAATCAAGAGCTGAAATTTTTACACAAGATACTTCCCTATTATTCCTTCGTACTATAAAAATTTCAAAACTTGAAACCATGCAAAAAACAATTGGGAGCGAAAATTCCAAGAAGACTTGTTTCAAACTAGTTTCAGGACTAGTCAAAAACCCTAATTTTAATAGACTGTATCTCCAAAAAATTGATGAATCAAGATATGAAATTTGGAACCAAGTTATCTCTATATGTCTTCTCTAAACAATATAAATTTCAAATCCCAAAACCTTCCAGAAAAATAGTTGTAGCAAAAATTCCAAGAAGACTTGTTTTGAAGAAGCCAGTCTCGAGGATTGTCTATCTCTGGCACCAATTGTTAAGAACCAAATATCAAAATAGCATAAAAAACCTCAGAATAACTACTCCACACCTTGACAAAGAGAGAAATTCAGATAATAAGCCTCTTCAAGTGGGTAACCTCCTTATACATTGCATGAATTCACAAATACAAGATGATTCCAAATGAAAAGGTCTCCTTGGTATATATAGGATACTAGGAGGTACAATTACAACTAATGGACCCAAGCTAACATACAAAAAATAGCAATACTAATGTAATATTCCCCAATTAAGGGGTAATGTGCCACGATTTAGGGATTAACAAGCAAAGAATCCCTAAAGACTTGGATCTAATTGATCTGATTTTCCCGGGCTATTAGGAGGAGAAGTAGGAGGGCAATGAATTCACTTTTGTTGTTTGTTGATTCCCCAAAGAGTGTTGAAAAATAAATAGAGGTGGAGTCAAGGAGATAAAGGATTCCACCCACCCACCCTTTTTAAGGAGCTACTTGTGTTGCTCTATCAAAAAAATCCCAAGGGGTTTTTTTATTAATTTCTACCAACTGAGATATGGGAGGAGAAGGGGGGGGAATTGGTTTGACTGGAAGGGATTCAAGGATGGATAAGCTATTCATTTCACATTGGTGTGGATGAGAATCCTTGTCTTCGAATATGGATTTCTTTCTGGAAATCCATATGCCCCAACAGGCCATCGAGGGGAGGCCTTAGAGTCTGTGAAGATTTTGATTCCCCCACCAAAGATGAAAGGCATCCTAGATGTTAGCCCTGTTCCAATCGGTGTTGAGTTTTATGGAGATTTTGATATTCTTCCATGCCTCAAGAGTGAAGGAGTAGGATAAGAAGAGGTGATGGTTGGTTTCCTCCCATTTTTTGCAGAGAGGGCATCTGCTGGGTCCAGTGAAGCTTCTTTTATATAGATTTTCTCAAGTGGGGACCTTCTCTTGTAGGAGCATCCAAGTGAAAAAAATTGTTTTTATTGGACTGTTAAGTTTCCAAATTAATTTCCCCCACCATGGAGGTGGAAGAGTTTCYCTTTCATAGAGTAGAGCTTCATACCCAGATTTTGGAGGGTATAATCCTTTTGAACTAAAAGACCATATCAACTTGTCCTCTTGGTCCGAGAGGTGGACCGAAGATTCCTTGAGCGCGTGAGTGTATCTATACTAGATTGGGGMAAAAGGATTAGATAAACTRACTTCTTCTCAGGAGAGACAACTACTATGTTCCTKCCTGGCCCTGTGAATTTGATTTAGAGAGAAGAATTTGTTTTGGCGGATTGTCTGAAGGAATTGATCTGGAAGGAGATGGTTGTTTGAGCAACCAATCCAAGGGTCCTTACCAATCAAAATATTTGCTCCAATGCCCACCTTCCATTTAATCCATTGTTTTATTATTAGGAAGGATTTGACAATTGATTTCCAAGCGATTGATCCATTAACTGATGAGATTTGTGGTCTACGTATCCAAGTCAAAAGAGAATCATGTGGAAAGTATTTTCCTTTAAAAAATTGGAACCATAGACCATTCTTTTCAATCAGGTTCCAACCATTTTTTGCTACCAGCGCTTTGGAGAAGATGTGGATGTTCTTTAGGTTGCAACCTCCAACAACTTTTCGTAGAGCTAACGATTCCAAAGAGGAAAGAACTAAGCTACTGCAATCTTCTCTTCCAGCACAAAGGTACCTGAAGGCCAATTTTCTGAGTTTTTGTAGGGTTCCTTTTGAGACCTAGGCAAGGGAGGTCTAGTACACTAGGATTTCCTCAATAAAATATTTGATGAGGACCAATCTTCCATGCTTGTACTACCATCGATTGTACTAGGTCTTGATTTGCTTCTCCACTTTTGTTATGAGCCAGTTCCAATCTTTTGAGATGTAATTTTTTGGCTTGAGAAGTAAGCCTAAATGTTTCAATCCTTCATCTATAGAGTTTATAGTAGCCCTAAGGGTGTGCTCAGTATGCATATTCTCCTTAATGATTCCCCCCCAGGAGAGTAGCATAGATTTCCCAGGATTGATATTCATCCCCAAGGCTTTGTTGAACAGATCTAGCATATATTTGAGGTGATCATCTGAAGAACATTTGTCATTGTAGAAGATTAGGATGTTGTCGGCAAAGAGCAGGTGAGTGAGGGAAACTTGATCATTTATAGATATACCCCTGAAGCTTCCTTGAGAATATGCATTTGAAATTAATTTGCTTAGACATTCGACAACTAGTAGGAAGAGTAGGGGACAGAGAGGGAACCCATGTTTGAGGCCTCTTCCTGCTTAAAATAAATGGGAGGTTTCTTCATTAATGAGGAGGATGAAAGAGGAGTTGAGACAATTCATAATCCATGTAACTAAATTATGATTGAAGCCCAAGTGGATGAGAAGAATTATGATATAAATCCAATTGACCCTGTCAAAAGATTTGGAGAGGTTGACCTTGTATGTCATTACCTTTAAATTTTTTAAACGAATAGTGTTCAAACCCTCATAGGCCAATCCAATGAATTGATGGATTTTTCTACCCTTGAGAAAGCTAAATTGTTCATTCGATATGTGTTCCTCAAGAATTTTTTTCAATTTGGAAGTAATGATCTCTGAGATGATCTTGTAGATCGCATTGCATAGGGAGATTGGTTGGAACATATCGAAGGATATGGGATTATCAACTTTGGGGATGAGGGCCAAAAAAATGGAGTTGAAATGAGCATACATCTTGTTAGAGGTTATGGAGTATTCAACAACCCCCAGAAGGTCATCACGAAAATGTTTAAACATCTTTTGTATAAGTCCATTGAGAATGCATCTGGTCCCGAGATTTTGTCTTTTTGGAAGCTATGAATGATCCAGAGAAGTTCATCTTTGTAATTTTCACCATTATATTTTGATTTTCTTCCTCATTTGAGAAGTTAGGGAAGAGTAGTATGGCCTAAAGAATGCCATCTAAGGTTTTCTTTGTATCTTCTGAATATAGGGATTTTAAATAAGATACACCTTCAGAGGCAATATCCTCACAGGTGGAGGGCATGGATCCATCTTCCCATCTAATGTTCTTAATATTCCTTCCATTTGCACATCTGTGGAAGAATTTGGTGTTGTCATCTCCTGCATGTAGCCAAAGGGCCCTACTTTTTAGTCTCTAGGATTTTTCTCTGTTTAGGAGAGTTTGGATGCTCTCTTTTTCTAGGGACTTTCTGTGGGCCTTTTGTTCATCTGAAAAGATGGAATCAACTTCTTATTTTCTCCAGTATTCTAGACAATTTTTTATGTTGAGCAAGTATTTGTCATCTTGCTCCTTTGTTTTTTGGCCCATTTTATAATGGCCTCTTCTATCTTCTTGATATTAGAGTGGAATTGAATAGGGGAATATTCTAATAGAGAGGAATCGAAAGGAGACCATCAATGTTGAACCATTGAAAGGTATGTTGGGTCTTCAAGCCATGAAGAGTTAAAATTGAAGGGGCTAGGAGGATTTTTTGTATAAGGTAAGAGCTCCAGCAGAATAGGGTTATGATCTGCAATCTCCCTTGTATCATTCCATTGGTGAAAAAGAATATTACAGGTGTGAAGCTCGTCAGAGATTAAAAATTTTCCCATCCTTTTTGCTATTATGGAATCTATTGTTCTCATATTTCGTCGGGTTGGGGCATATCTGTGAGGGAGAATGTCCATCATATTTTCTTTGTCTAACTCTTGAACAAAAAACTGGGCCAAGGGATTAGGAAGAGCTTTGGGGCCCCAAATTTCACTGGAATTGAGGGTGAAATTTAAGTCTCCTCCCAAAATAACTTGTTCAATATGAATGAGGGAGGATCTGAGAAGATTACACCCGAAAGTTTCTTTGTCCATGTATGGGCCATAAGTGTTGATGCAGTGGAAAGGGGAGGGAAGATCATAAGTCCCAACTGAAATGGACAAGACCAAGGGTAGTCCTTGTTATCCCATACCCTAGGTATAACTAAGGAGATAATGTCTCGAGGCCCACAGATCCTAGAGATGGAGTGTCGAGAACCGAATGACTTGAGCATGGCCCGAGAGGGCCCCTCTTTTCTTCAGTGTAGTGCATTTATCAACAACAACAATATCCAGCCCACCAACCTAGTCCTAAAGTAGCAATAAGTCTTTCTCCATGAGGTAATGAGTTTGGGTATCATGGTATGTGTCACTCTAATTCTTGAAGCACCTGAACATGTTGCATTGAACTCTCCTTCATTTCATAACATTTGCTTGGAAATTATGCTCTTTGACTTGTTCATACCTGGAAGGGTGACATGGTGCCCTAGTAAGTGGATCTCCCTTTACGATGGGTTGCTACTGTCATGGTCACCAAGCCATGACAGTGTCCCTCAACTCGTCCCTTAAAGCACAAAAGAAAAAGATCAAAATATAATAAAGCTAACAGTAAAAGGCAGTAAATGGGCTAGGAAACAATGACATTTATGACAAGGTGCAGCTTGCCCTCTACAAAGGCACCCACAGGTAAGAATTACATTTCCCTGTTATCATTGCACCCCATGCCCAAACATTTGCCCCATGCCACCTCATACACTTACATGACCTGGCTTGGATCCCACCTCGGAAACATCCCGAACTTAAGGAGGATTAACCCAATAAGACACTGTGAGACCTTCTCCAAACCTGACTTATCAAATTGCATAACTTCTTTGAGCATTTGTCTGGGTAAAGGGGGGTTTGATGTACATGTTTGGGTAATTTATTTATTGGATGTGATTTACATGTTATAATCCATGTGACTTATGAACCCCTGGAGGGCGTACTTGTTGTTGTTGCAGGACCTCACCTGGTGGACAAGTACACATGAGGGAATGATTAGCTCGTACCATCATGGGGCTGAAATCCCACATATTGATGTTGTAACCCTAGTCAGGGGCAAGAAGACATCATATATTTGCACTAGGGAGAAAGAAGGACGTCGCCTTTGGAGGCACCCTGGAAGACCTAGACCAAAGGGGATCTTTCCCTTCCACATAGACGTTGGCCCTAGAAGGCCCATGACATCATCATAATGACCCTGGACATTATCCAGAGCTAGGAATTTTGTTTTGGAGGCATTTATGAGCCTAGTGGCACGTGTGGGCTTCATCTAGGGCCTTTAGAGGTGAAGCCCCCTACCTTTTAGGCCCAACGTTCCACCTGAGGGCCTCAACGTCATCCTAGAAGGGCATGACGTCATCCTTGGAAGTGTTTTTAAATGCTAATTAATTTTATTTATGTATACATTGAATTTGTTTGTCAATTGGCCAGGTTGGCCTTTATTTGACCTGAAATTAATTAAAGGTCACCAATTTTGCATAAATAAACATAAAGTACATTCATTTTTACACAACAACTCCTCAGACAAGAGAAGAGGTCTGAAACTTGTGCCCTAGAAGGGATATTGGCTTAAATTATGAGGCACACTCTTGTATAAGGCTAATTTTTTACAAGTTGGATCAATCTTGGAAGCTTTTATGGTGATCTTGCATGGTATTTCATGATTATTCTTGGTGCAAGTAGGTAAAATCTGCATTTTTGTCATCTATTAAATGGTTTATGTATGGTTTTATTTGCTCATACAAGATTATGAAATTGCATGATATGCTTAATGCTTGAAGTATGGAACTTAAATTGCTACTTTCTTACTTTCTATTTGTCAATCTTTTCATTGAATTGATCTAGTAACTAGTGAAACCCTAGAGCCCTAGTTTCCTAACACTCTAAGGTTTTGACCTATTTATCTTTGCCTAAGTTCTTATCCCATAAGAATCCTAAGGAGAGAAAGGTGCTAGGGCCTAGAATTGCCTACACCCTGGTATCTTGTTTTCTTGAGGAAAATGCATAGGGGGACTTAAGTTACTACTCCTATGCATTCCTCTTGGACCTTTGTGCACTATCAAAACTGATTTGTAGCCTTAGAAGAATCCGTCCACTTGACTCCATAAGCCCTAGCAGGCACTAGTTCTATCCTCTCTCTTATTTAAGGATTGATTAAGAACTCAAACACTCTTCTCCTAAGCTTTTACTAACTATCTCTAACCCTAGTTTAGCCTAGATCACTAACCTATTTGTTGCTATTATAAAAGATTTCTACAACCATCTAATTGCAACAAATTTTCAGCAAAAACTGACCTTTAATGCTAGTTAGACACTTGAAAAATTGCAAGTGACAATTGATTATCATTTTTCCTATTAAATGATAACTTTTTATTGTCTTTTCAATCAATTTTGAGGCATATTTCTTCCAGTTGTTATAAAATACTTATTGATGTTGTAAACCTTCATATTGCTGCAATTTATATCAGCCAACTTATAATTAGGAGGTTCATTGTATTATTAAAGAACTAACATCATTTTGTACTTGAAAATTGTCATATCTTTGCTTGTTGTCTTATTTCGGGTAGGTACACTTTATCCATTACATTTTCTTCATCTCTTAAGACATAAAGACCTTTTGATTTGAGTGACCGGTGAGAGGGGGGTATTCTTGCATCCTTGTCTTAGTTTCATCAGCCTTTTAGGTCACTAGGGATGTCTCCCTTGGGGTAATCTTAACATACTCTTAAATAGAAAGGGGTTTTCTACTAAGGTGACAATGATAGGTCACCCCCTTGTTATGCTGATCTTGTCTCACTTGCCTTGGGCTTTGGCCAAGTACAGATTGTGCGATAAAAAATTTGGCACCGTTGTCGGGGAACATCGAGTCAATTTTCCTCAAACGACACTTTTTCAGTAAGCCTTTATCCAAAGCCTTTAATTCACGAAGCTTACCTGATGACTCCACTGAGGGTGATTCCCTCTTTTCCCTTCGATGATCCCTAGAAGGATTATCTGGAGACTCCACTAATAACAAAGCCAATCATGGCTTGTAAATGGGACCCGAGTAATTTTAAACCCTTGGATATGAGTGAAATTTTGGGTTACCCTCAACGAATGCCCTCGAGGTATGAAAATTGTCTCCCTAGATTCACTGGTAATGATGGGGTTAGGGCCTAAGATCACATGGATAATTTTGGGGATTTCTTTCAACTCCACCCTATCAGTGATGATGTTGAAGATTTGGCAATGAAAATTTTCTTTGCCACTCTCCATGGCAATGCTAGGAAATGGTATAATGATCTCCCTGATGCTAGCATCACATCTATGAGCCAGTTAGAAGAAACCTTTCTCAAAAAATGGGGTATTAAATTAGAATATATCCACATGCTAATAAAAAGACTCGAGTACATGAAACAAACTAAGAACAAGACTGTCAAAGAATTCCATACTAGGTTTGAGAATTTGCTATGGCAAATTCCTAGAAGCCATCATCCTGAGGACAAGAACCTCGCTTACCTCTATACCAATGCACTCTTAGTGCGTTTAGGGTTTCTCCTTAGTAAAAAAGGGCCAAGAAAAATCCAAGAAGATTATCACATGGCTATACAAATCGAGGCAAATATCTCCTTGTTCAAGAGAGAACACCTCTTTACTCCATAAATTAAAGTTGATGACCCCAAAGATACCCTAGATTCTCTTAGTCTGGAGAGATTAGTTTCCCTTGATATATTTGTTGGTAAAAACTAGGAAAGAAGGGAACAAGTCATCGACCAACAAGAGGTTGAGGAGAGGGATCCTAATGAAGGTTACCAATCCTATGAGGAAGAGCAAGAATTTACCCGTGCCTTTACCAAGGATAATGAGGACTTGGTTGAACATCGAGAGCTTGAAGATATCAAACATGATGATGAAGTATTAATGTGTGCTCCTCCCTTTGATGAAACCATCCAAAATCCTATTCCTCCTGCACAAAAAGAAGAGGATGAGGTTAGTCACTTTCCTTTTCAGGTTTTTGATGATACCTATTCTATGATTCAGAAGGTGAAGAAGAAAGGGAATCCTTGGACGAGCTATACCCTCCGTATTATGAAGCTGAATGTGTAGGGGAAAGTCATGAGGACAAGGCACTAATGCTTTCTCTTCCATCTGATGAAGTCATCCAAGTCTTTGACGCTCCTATATAGGAAGAAATCAATACAATAAATTGTTTCCCTTTACAAGGTTTTGAAGATGCTTTGTTTTGTGATTTGGAAAGTGAAGAACTGTTAGAGGATCCCTTGGATGTTTTAAGCCATTCATGTTATGATAAAGGTAATGACATTGTTGATAATATTGATGAGTTCATACATGGCGGGAAATGTAAATGGGATGTGATTGGGTAAGATGGGGATCCCATTTACGACATTGAGGGTCATTTCCAAATGTTGCCTTTACAACTATCATATGAGGTTACTACTAATTTTGAAATTTGACAACAAAGAGATGATGTAGTTGCAGATGTTTTCCAAGCACCCAAGGGTGACCTAGTTCTTTGTTCTCCTGATGATTTTCAGTCATACCTTGAGGATTTTGATGAGTATTCCTTTGAGCACTTGGATTTATTCCATGAAGAAGATTATCAACCACCAGTATGCTCAGATCTTGATAAATGTGAGGACATTGCTTGCCCAAATCATGGTACTTGTGACAAGGTTTTCCATCTCCCTACCTTGCTATGTCACCAAGGGTGTAGTTGGGAAACATGTTCCTTGTCTTGAGTTTTCTCCGAGGCAAAGCCTTCTTTTAGAATTCAAGGGTAGGTTGAATACCTTAAGAAGAACTTTATTATATCACTCTTTCAGCTTTCCCTTAGAAAATTTCCAATCATCCTCTAGGTTCTTACTAGTCCTTCCCCAGACCTCAGAATGTGATGACATCCACGGTAGCCAACCTTCAGACTCTTTGAGTCGGTCTTATGAGCCTTTGATTTTTCATGATCCCTTTGCGAGATGGATTGAGCACTTTCCTAGAAGTGTGACTTGGCATAATTTTGTCCCTCCCTCCCGCCTCCACGAGCTAGACTTTACGATTTTCTATGATATGATGTGTGCTCTAACTCATGTTATTTTTGTGCCTAACTTATCATTGTTTTGGTTTATGATGAAGCATAGAGGAAGTTATTATGAGATATTGCTAGGATGGTTTCACTAGTTATTTAACTACACCTAGCATTCAACTAATAGGTAAGTAGAGGTAGGTAGGAATTTGCATCCATTGTATATACCATCTGCATATCATGTTAGTATCGTTGTAGTTACATTTACATATTATTTTTTCTCACTTGTATATATCTATGCTCATGATCATATGTTAGATTAGAGATGCTCTTTATTTTATTATATCATATATGAACAAGGGGTGATATCACCACCCTAAGGATCACTGATGCATTTTGTTTGAGATTTAGTAGGCACAGTTCATACCAGAGATGTTGAGGTTCTCATGCACTCTACGGTGAGCACATTTCCCCGAGTTGGAGCCGGATGCTATCCTCTACCCTAGGGATAACTAAGGAGATTATGTCTTGAGGCCCACAGGTCCTAGACATGGAGTACCAAGAGCCATATTGACTTGAGCCTAGACCTGGAGGGCCCATCCTTCTTCTTCAATGCCTCCACCTTGTTAGCAACAGCAAAATCAATGACAGCTAAAGGTCGAGAGGGTAAAAGTATCTGGAAAGAGTTAAAATCCAATATTGAAACCTTTGAGATGCTTCGCCCAGGGATTCCTGAGAAAGCAGTAAAAGGATTCTTAGTAAGAAAAGGGAAGCTATAAGATAAATAAACACTTAAGGTATTCGTTGGTGGATAGGAGGTCTCATCATGAGCCAGCCTATTATGACCATGGGCATGTAGTGGTATGACACTGCCACCTATCTGGTGACCAAACCAGGGTAGTGGCTCTTGGTGGAAGAGCTAAGAGAAAGGGGGTCTCATCACGAGACAACCTTCTCATCTCCGTGAAATGTTTGTGGATAATGATGTCACCTCTGGTCACCAAACTAGGACAATGTCCCTCTTCCCTTGAAGCACAAAAGAGAAAGATCAAAAGATAATAAAGCTAAGAGTAAAGGGTAGTAAATGGGTTAGGAAACAATGACATTTATGACAAGGTGCAGCTTTCCCTCTACAAAGGCACCCATAGGTAAGACTTACGTTTCCCTGTTATAATTGTAGCCTATGCTCAAACATTTTCCCCATGCAACCTCATACACTTACATGACCTGGATCAACTCCCACCTGGGAAACATCCCAAACTTAAGGAGGATTACCCCAATAGGACACCCTGAGACCTTCTCCAAACCTGACTTGCCAAATTTCATAACGTCTTTGAGCATTGGTCTTGGTAAAGGGGGGTTTGATGCACATGTTTGGGTAATTTAATTATTAGATGTGATTGACATGCTATGATCCTTATGACTTATAAACCCCTAGAGGGCGTACTTGTTGTTGCTGCGGGACCTCTCCCGGTGGACAAGTACACATGAGGGAATGATTAGCTCAAAACTTCATGGGGCTGAAAGCCCACAGATGGATGATGTAACCCCAGTAAGGGGCAAGAAGACATCAAAGATTTGCATCAGGGAGAAAGAAGGACATCACCTTTGGAGGCACCTTGGCATACCTGGACCTAAGGGGATATTGCTCTTCCACATAAACGTTGGCCCTAGAAGTCCCATGATGTCATCATCATGACCCTAGACGTTATCCAGAGCTAGGGTTTCTATTTTGGAGGCATCTATTAGCCTAGTGGCATGTGTGGGCTTCATCTAGGGTCTTTGGAGGCCAAGCACCCTACCTTTTAGGCCCAATGTTCCACATAAGTGCCTCAACGTCACCCTAGAAGGGCATGACGTCACCCTTGGAAGTGCTTTTAGATGCTAATTAATTTTATTAATGTCTAAATTAAATTCGTTTGTAAATTGGCCAAGTCGACCTTTATTTGACTTGAAATTAATTAATGGTCACCAGTTTTGTATAAATAAACATAAAGTACATTCATTTTTACACAACAACTCCTCACACAAGAGGGGAGGTTTGAAATTTGTGCCCTAGAAGGGCTATTGGCTGAAATTGTGAGGCGCACTCTTGTATAAGGATAATTTTTTGCAAGTTGGATCAATCTTTGAATCTTTTATGGTGATCTTGCATGGTATTTCAGGATTATTCTTGGTGCAAATAGGTAAAATATGCATTTTTTGTCATCTATTGAATGGTTTATGTATGGTTTTATTTTCTCATTCAAGATTATGAAATTGCATGATATGCTTAATGCTTGAAGTAAGGAACTTAAATTGCTACTTTCTTACTTTCTATTTGCCAAGCTTTTCATTGAATTGATCTAGTAACTAGTGAAACCCTAGAGCCCTATTTTCCTAGCACTCTAAGGTTTTGACCTAATTATCTTTGCCTAAGTTCTTATCCCATAAGAAGCCTAAGGAGAGAAAGGTGCTAGGGCCTATAATTGCCTACACCCTAGTATCTT
>ML813103.1:162380-174250 GCA_009831015.1 Picea engelmannii
GAATCTACCATCTTGGGATTCTTTTTCCATTTTTACAATGTCATTTAGTTGGAAGTTTGCACCTAGAGATAGTGAGAGGGGGCAGTATTTTCTATTTAAGCATTTGTTATTGTGGCAGGGCAGGGTAGGTGGCTTTACTAGCAACTAAAATTCCTGTATGCTATGGTGCAAGAGATCTTCAGAGAGGAAGTCTGCGATAAACCCACCGAGAGAAGATCCTTCGATCAAGGAGGAAACTAAAGGTGGCGAGTTGAAGTAGGGAGGAAGGTGGGCATAATGGGAGGGAAAGGGGGGAAACCATTAGCTGGGAGAGGTTAGGAACTAGGGTACAATGAGGGAACGTCAGGGGCTTGTGAAGGTGATGGGGAGGGGAGTGGTGGGACAAAGGGAATGATGGGTGGGAGGGGGGGAGCAAAGATGGGACAAGGTGAAGGGGTTCTGACAACGAGGAGAGCAAACAAAAAGAGAGACGGGGTTGTGGAAATGGTGGCAATAGGGAGCGTGGAGGACCAAATGACCTTATGGGGAGAGGGGTCATCTGTGAAGTACAGTAGCTCCTTGTCGTTGTCCATGTGGCCAATGGGAGGGGAGAATTGAGGTTGAAGAGAGAGACATTAGGGTCTGTTGATTGGAGAGAGAAGGTGCAAATATGGGTAGGGAGGGGAGACTAGGGTTTTCCTACGAAAAACCTAGCCCCATAGGACGAGGCCCAAAACCATAGACATTATATATATATATATATATAAGAGACAATATGTCTACGATTTTTGGCCTTGCCATGTGGGGCTAGGTTATAACATATATATATATATATATATATATATATATATATATATATATATATATATATATATATATATATATATATATATATATAATACCGAGCCATTTGAAAACATAGGAACGAACTTGCCTTGCACAGTTTTATTAGGATACGAGAATTTAAATTAAGGTAGGTCTCCGTTGACATTAGCTTGAATGCTTATTATAGTAAGCAAGTGCAAGTACACATTTAATATTATAGGTAACCACATCTAGAAAGGATGATTTTGATCTAAATCACTCACCAAAACAAGAAGAATCATCATATACAAATTGGAGAGGATGTCAATGCTATTGTACAGGAAGAGAAGAAATTACAACTTCCATGCTTATTGTATTTACATTGTAAGAGAGTAGCCATATACGAAACTCAATGTTCACATGGGCATGTGGATGCATGCAACACTTAATGGGGAACAAAGCGGAAGAAGCAATCCATGGAAATATTTGGGACCGCTCATTGAATCCTGTGGTTAATGATATTTCTCAACCAATGGTTCTTGTTTGGGAGAAAATCAATAGAATAATTAGTTGCATAAAAACTGATATGTGTGAAGTATATGGGAGAAACTTATACGTTGTCTTGATCTTTCTTGGTCAAGAACCCCAATGCACTGTGTTAATGTCTACCATAATGGATGATCGATAGGTGAAATAAATCAATTTCTCTCTCCTATGCTTTCTTTTTATGATAAACCACATGTTCATTATTGAAAACTGAAAGCCCATCTCACCAGTTGTCACAATTCAATCCATCTAGAGGAAGGGCTATGATTATTTTATGCCTCGTAGCTTGTCGGAGCCCATAATCTCCACCTTAACAATAATTTAACCGATACTTGCCTATGCCCATTCATCACTTTATCAAAGCTAACCAAACACTAGGCCGCTTGAAAGCAATTTTCAATTGACAATTATGTATAAAACCACACAAAATTAATGAAATCATAATTATCTACTAATAAAAAAATTAAAATTCATATTTTAAAAATTGAAAAAATGTTTTTCAATTTTCACAATATTCAACTTAATATATATATATATATATATATTCCCAACTATCAGTCTCTCTCTCAGCCTCCCAACACACCTCCAGACACCGTCGTAGCTATTGGGTTGTGAAAAACCTACTCACTCGCACCCTCCTCAGCTTCCCGGGTGTGCTCATCCAGAACCCTCCCAATTCGCCTCGCTCTCCCCACTCCCCCACCACTCGCTCTCCTCCTTCTACGCTTCCCTCCCCCGGTGCTCGTCCCCCCCGCTTCTGCGACCCACCTCATCACCTCGGCTCCTAAGGAGGAAATCAACATGCAAGTAAAAGAGACTCCACCAAGAAGGAAAATCTCACCGATGGCTCCCTTTATCAAGAGTAAATGCCTCCTGGTCAAGGAACCAAGCTCGAACAACTCCAACGACAGTGACATCAACCTCGGTGGCTGCCCCATTGTAGAAGAGATCCCTCTGGACAACCCTCCAATTGTGCCTGACAAGCATGTGTAACTCCCAGGGTCATGTTCATTTTCATTTTTCTAAGTTATGTTTGGTATTTGGTTTTATGATAGTTATTACATAGACAAACATTATAACATTTTTTGTAAGCCTTGTTTCCCTTCAAAGGACAGGCAAGATGGTCATGTTTTTTTCCAGCCTAGTTTCCCAAACAGGACATGCCTTAGTTCTCGAGTTGCTCTGTCAATTCCCTGCATAAACACTTCTGATTTTATGCTTGCATCTATACTGTATTTTTAATAGAATAGCTCAAAATTTATATATATATATATATATATATATATATATATATCAACTTAATTAAACTTTATAAAAATTATTAAGCACTACAAATTCATGGAAGTCAAATTGGTTTCATCATAACCGAATACAATATATTGTGTTTGGGACATAAGGAAGATGTGCTTAAACATAACTATTACAATAATAACCTATCTATTTTTAATGTTATTTCATGTGATGCTTATTAATATTCCTATGCCATACATTAATGACATGCATTAAATAATTTTGAGAAACAATGTAAACAATTTTTTTTAGGTAGCAGTGAAACTAGATAGTATATTCATGAACATCGTAATATTCAAAACTATGTGATTAGCTTCACTCAATGACAATAGACAAATGTTGTTTTTGTTTTTTTTCTTTTTCTTGTTTTTGTTTTTAAAATCATATTTTAATTAACAATTATATATAATAAGTTAAATCACACTTCTCTTGGATGGGGTGCTACCAGGCACAACGCGTGGACAAGCCACGGGGAGGCCACCTGGCCAGACAGACAGCCAGTTGGCACCCGATGGAACTCGCTCCCCCAACACATCACCTCAAGGATTAAATGCAGTCGTCGCCACCCCTTAGACCACACTTCCGGCCAGCCTGCCGCACAATCTAGAAGCCTTGCAGCGTGAGAACTCCCATGGCACTGTGCAACTCGCCTCACCTATCACTTCCTCTCTCTAGATATGGCGCCCCTACAGCCGAGCTCAGGAGTATTCTTCCTCCTTCATTTCTCAACGCTCTCCCTCTCCAGCCACCCCAAATTCCTCTTCTTCTCCCTTTCTAGAGTGCTCTGCACTTGCTCTCACAAACCCTTCAGCTTATCCTCTGTGTTTTCATCCCCAAGCCATCGATAGCCCCCGCCAGGCCCCGTCTGAGAGGTAAATCTAGGAGAGGAGCGGCCTGGTACGCAGCCAGGGGCAAGGAGGTGCCAAATTCTAACCCTCCACCTGATAACGATGCTCTCCCTGTCTTGGCTCCCATCATAGCTCCCCCTCCCACAGAGTCAATTCAAGAGGTCACCCAGGACCTGTCACCGCTCTCAAACCCCTATGGTTGCCAGGTAGAGTGGTTTGACAACCTAGGGAATTCTTTGGGCTATGCACCTCCTCCTCCCTCTCCACCTCATCAGTCGCCACCTCCTTTCTTCCCACCTCGCCAACACTTTGAAGCTACCTCCGCTCCCTCAGCCCTTCCCTCCACCTCATCCAACTCCCCACTTCGTTTTACCTGCAACAAGTGCGCCGACCGAGAAGTGATCACAGCTTCATTGCGCGAACTCACCAGGGGACAAGAGGACATCAAGTCCGCACTTCGGGATTTGTAGCAGAAGGACGTCGAGCGATGGAGCAGGGTGGACATTCTGATGTCCTTTCTACAGGACCTCCGGCAGGCAATTGCAGATCGAGACAGGGGAAAAATGAAGAAGACCCAGGCTTTCGCAGGCCCAAGGCTTGGTCCAGGTTTCTAATGTTATGTTGTTTCAGGTTTTAGCTCTTGTTTTTCCTAGCTAGCTCTGTTTAGTTTACAGACAACCGCTTTGTTTAGTTTACTCTCAACTTATTGCCCTGTGTGGCACTGTAGTTTTTGCATGTCACACTATGATTTTTTGGACAAGTGACACTCTATTTTTTGGACAAGTACCAACAGTGGTTTCCCAGATAGGCACTGTTGCCACACATGATAGACAACTTGTAACTTTTTCAAGAAGGCCCTAATACAACTACTAATTTACAAACAAAAAAAAAAGTTAAATCACACTTCTCTACCAATCATAAAATTAAAATTATATTTTAAAAAATACTTTTCAATCTTCATAATATTTAAATAAATATATAAATTAATCACTACACATTATTGTTGGAAGTCAACTTAATTTGACCATTAATGGATTGGTATATTGATGAACACGAACATGTATAACAAGTGTTGCAAGGCAACTAGTCCTTGCCTTTTATGGGTTTGAAAATTTATAATAATAATGATTTAAAATTAAATAAAATTATATTATATAAACTGTAAAACTAAAGAAAAAAGGTAAAACTTTTTAATGTTTTTTATATTATTATTTAGATTTGAAAATTGATAAAAGAAGTAAAGTTGTAATCATCTCACTTACAACGAACTAGTAAGGATATTTAATATTAAATTAACAATTTTAATTAAATATAGAAATAAATTAATTTTATGGATATTTAATATTGTAAATAAATTTCATGGATATTTTATAACATTTTAATATTGCATCTCCATCGTCAATAAATTATAGTAATCAACCCCCATTCTGTTGCGGATCAGATTCAAACTAATTCATGGAGAAATCCATTGTTTTGAGAGAATTTCATTACAAATTCGACGTATCCCAACCCAAGGAGTTGTAATCGCCGAGAGAGCCAACGTTGGTACTCAATGGTTATTGTGTGCATGTTAATACTGGCAACCATTGTTTGCACATTCAATGATGTTTGAATTGACCACTCACCTACTCCCTGTCAACAGACGTGAATTAGAAGAGGAGTACTATTATTTTGATCACTCAACATCCTTGTCAAACTGACAAATCTATTTATTGTGTAATTAATTTTATACATCAATTGACGTGAAGCCTACAATAAGACATCAAAGATATTAACTAATTAAATTTTAGAAAAATATGTTTTTTTATTATTTAAAATATATATATATATATATATATATAGATTTTCTATGTTACATATTGAATATAGCACACAAATTTAAAGTCAACAAGAACCTAATACAGAGTCAAAGACAAACACATTAGAAACTAATAACTAGAATGTCCCAAATGTAGTGGGGACAATAACAAAACTATTTACTTTTAATGCTATTCCTCTTGTTATGTATATTAATATTTATGTCATATATTATGACATGCATTAATTTATGACATGCATTAATTGGCACAATAACAAAACTATTTACTTTTAATGCTATTCCTCTTGGCATGTTATTTCTATTTCTATTTATATGTCATATATTATGACATGTATTACAGAATATTTAAGATTATGTGATTTAGTGCAATCTAGAATAATCTATAATATTTAAGAATATGTGATTCCAGTGTAAAGAATATTTAAAATTATGTGATTTTAGTGCAATTAAGAATATTTAAGAATATGTGATTTCACTGCAACAAAATATTGAAGATAATGTGAGAAATTACAAAATAATAAACTTGAGGTGAAATAATATAAAATGTCAATTTATAATTTATTATATATTGAATGGAAGAAATGTAGGTAATTTGTTTTTCAAAATTTTGTCATTTATTATTATTTTTTTAAAAAGATATTTTATATATATACACAAATTATTTACATCAACAATTAAAAAGATATGAAAAAATCAGAAAGGTATATACAATAAATATCATATTCTTTTCTGAAGGGACACTAAAAAAACTATGAAATCAAAATAAGTGGATAGATCTAACAATTGTGCATCTCTAATCAATAATGCCCCTTTTGCAAGGAGTTCATACGTATTTCATCTCTCCATAATTGTCAAAACGATGACTGAGAACTAACCTCATTACCAAAAACTAACTTGCAATGAAGTTTCCAAAGGACAAATAAGACAGAGACTCTCAAACAATGCCAAATACTAGCCAAGAAATCATGGATCACCAATCTGGAATCACCAAACAAAACTACACGCCAATGCAAATGCCCCTGAAGAATGTTTACCATCTGTGAATGATCCTGAGCCCAAAAAGATCTCGCAAAGGCACATTCCCATAAAATATGCTTCACAGATTCAAACTTCAAGCAAGAGGGGCAAAGGCCATCAGAAAGAGCACTTTTGGCAAGCCAGGCTTTAGAGGGGAGACCTTGGTATATCATCAACCAAGTGAAAACTTAAATCTTATAGGAAGATCGAATCGACCATACACCATGGAACCTCTGAATCCAGTGGCTTTTTGCATCTGAAGAAATCCACTCGACATTGAGAATGGGACGCAATTCATGTCACTAATGCAAAATGGAGTACAACTTGCAAGAATCATATTGGTTCAGGGGATGTCCAAAGCTCCACTCCCAATCTCGGAAAAAGGGCCCACTCATATCAATATTCATCTAAAAATTCTCCTCCTGGGGTATGAGCCCAATAATCTCCATCCAAGTAAGTCGATATGCACAAGACAATTCCCTAGCCACGAAACGCCAAGTATTCCAAGAATAAGCATTGGAATCCCAAATATCTCTCCAGAAGAAATTATTCTTTTTGCTAAGCCTCCCTTCTTGAAAATGAGGGAGGTCAGATATGCAAGTACCCTCTTGCTTCAAACTCCAAATTGGTCTCTTAGCTAGATCCCAACTTGATCTACTTCCGGACCACTTTCAATGATCCAAGTTTGCTACCATCCTCCATGTTGTCCAAATAGTCCTGAAGATGAAGGACCCTAGAATCTGGAAATTATGAGGAGTAGATATGATATCACATAAAACAAATTTGCCCTTTACTTCGCCAACATGTTGGGATGAAATCAATCTGTGCCGCATCAAAACCTGCCAATGAGATGAGCCCTCCAAACACCTAACAACCCATTTAGCATCCAAATTATTGCCTTGGGTCACCACATTAAGCAATCCAAGGCCCCTCTCATCCTTGGGCATGATACCAACTACCCAAGGCACCATGTGGAGACCATGAGCCCCATCGTACTCGACCCACAAGTATGAGCACAAAATCTATTCCAATCGAAGAAACTACACCTTGATTGGAAGTCAACAAGACACATAGTAAGTGTGGGAGGCCCGAAGAATCTTGCTCACCATCACCAGCTTAGAAACAAAGGGAAGATCCTTGTACTACCAAAAAAGTAACATACACTGCAATATTTCCAAGCACCAATCCCACATTGCAACCGGAGAAATGTCTACCCCGAATGGTATACTAAGATACCGCACAATAACCCCTAGTTGGAAAAACTTCCAAGCAACTGGAAACCACATGGGATGATCCTCAAGGCCAAATAACCATTATTATGTCTAGTGATCACTAACAATTGCTCTTGAAGCGGGGGGGGGTGAATCAGTTGTTACTAGGCTTAAACAATTATGCTTATTTTAAACTCTTTACACAACATTTAATGACAGTCACAATAATGCAGGGAAGTAAGCAATAGAACATTCAGCATCAATCACACATATGAGATACACCGAGACAGATATTTCCTGAGGAAACCCATACAGGGTAAAAACCTCTTCTTCTTTATATGATAAGTAATCTTTACATTCTTTACATTATCATACATATGAGCACCAACTCATAATGAGGCTACAACCTCTGTTTTGCAAGCTATTGCTTGTTGAGAGCACCAACTCTCTGGATTCTCTAGCACCAACTAGAAGGAAGCACCAACTCCCCGGTTTCTCTAGCACCAACTAGAAAGAAGCTACAACTCCCTGTGTTCAAACACCCACTTGAACCTCTAAGGACAACAGTCCTCCCTAACACCTCCCTACCACCCTAAAATATAAATCTTTGCTATTATGACTTATTGCAGCGATATAAAGTTCTTCAATGGCTTACCAGTCTCATCATTGTTCTGCTACACTGTGTTGCTCTATCTTCATCAGTGTCTTTTGCACACTCCTTGCGCTTTCTATTCTTTTGCCTTTTATGCTCTATGTGCCATGTCCCTTCAATGCACCATTCCCCTTTTGTACATTTTTGCTGCTGCGCTTTGCCTCCTTCTTCACACCTCAATCACACCCAACAACAACCCCCATATCTCTTCTTTTCTGCATTCTTATAGTCTCTGTGCTCCTTGTGCATGCAATATGCACCAAGCTCCTGCATGCTCTCACCCTGCCACAGTTCTCCCCATCGAGGTTTTTTACTCCCACTTCACTCTGCCACCCCTTTTCTCACTCCAGCCTCAACCCCCCTCTCTATCCTGCATTTCCTCCTCATGTCGAGTACTCTACCTGATCATCATTGCAACTCTTCAGCTTCTATGGCGGTTCACCCCACACGTCTAGCATCACTGGGTGTTATGCTGAGATTTCTCAGCCTGTCTGGCAGTTGAGACTCTTCATCTTCTCTATCATAGTTGAGCTAATCCTCTCTGTTGCAGTTACATGCTTCAACGCTCATCCATCTGTCAATCGCCTCTAAGAATAGTCTTAAATCATTGGAAGATGCCACGAGCCTCTTCATCTTCTCTAGCAATCATACTGAGGCCTCTTCAAGTCCTCTGGAAGACACCATCAGTCGTTTCTAGCATTACATTGGGAAGTGCAACAATAACCCTTCGATCATATTCAAGTTCACCTGATGGAGTTTGTAGGGTCTTGCGTTTAATTCGTTGTTTCGTATTTCGACATTTCAGGATTCATGTGGTTAAGGTTTCTTTACGCTTCACATACTGATCCCCGAAACTCTAAAATTGAGCTTGGTTGGACTAGTTCCTTCCTCCATCTTCCGTCGATGTGACCAATTGTCGTGATCACAGGCTGAGACAAAACGTGTTTCGCATTTTGGCATTTCGACAATCCTGTTGTGAGGCATCTCGACTCTCCAAGTCGCGATCTCCGAAACTCCGAAAAAGGAGCTCGCCGCTTCAATCTTTTCTCTACAGCTCTTCGACGATGTGACCACCATCGGTGACCGAGCACTTATCCATAAAGCACTTTCGTGATTTCGCAATTCGACATTTTGACATCCTTGATACGAAGATTTCTTTACTCTCCATGCCCGATCCCCGAAACTTCGAAATGGATCTTGCCGCTTCGAGTTCTCTTCTACAGTTCTTTGACGATGTGACCCCTGAAATATGACCCCTCTCCAATCACACAAGTGCTTCGATCTCCGGATCAACGGTCCTCGATCCGTGGTGATCGGATGACTATCGTCCGCCCCGGGACTTCAGCCTTCGGGACTTTGAGGGAGTGATGGAGTTAAAACTCCCAAAGCAAAAACTTCCGGAGTGAGGTCAATCTTGCGTCACTCAATGATGTGTCGTGACCCGAGTGCCTGTCACATTTCACTTAGAATTGTGATTTCCAGTGGCCTGAAATGCCAAATCAACTTGACACTTGTCGTTGTATGATCGTGCCACATGTCATAGTCTTCCACCTGTCCTTTCTTATGTGGTCTGCCACATTCACCTCCTGGATCTGTCGGCCCAGATCACTTTGCGATTTTGCATATTGTGATTTCAACATTCTTGATGTGAATGTTCTTCACTTCCAAGTCCCGGTCTACGAAACTCCGAAATGGAGTTAGATCATCTTTTCGCACTTTACAACTTCGAGACTCCTGTGATGAGGAGTCTCGACACTTGACTCCTCCATCTCTCGGTATCTGAAACTCCAAAATGGAGTCGGATCAACGGTCTAGATCAAACTTCGATCTGACTGCTAAGGTTATTTCGCGTATCGCGAGTTCAAGAGGTTAGGGAACCCCATTCCTTTGACTTTCTAGTCAACGAAAGGATGATCTTTCGCCATGTATCCTTCTCGGATCGACAGTTCAGTTTTGTCCTCGATGCAATGGTTGAGATTATATCGTGGTTTAGCATATCGCGATTTCGCATTTCGCAACTTCGGGACTCCTATAGTAAGAGTTCTTGACATCCCCAACTCCCGGTATCTGAAACTGTCTCCTGCTTTCAGGATTTTGGCGTTTCTCATTTCGTCGTTTCAGAATTCTTGTCGTGAGTTGCTTCCTTGACTCCTCCAATGCCCGGTTTGATCTTTCCATGCAATTATCCCTGCACTGTTGATCTTCATTGCCTGCATGTTTTCCATCAAATAAACAAGCACACTCTTGTACTCTTCTTGCACCTCTGCACTATCTCTTATGAGCTTACGTTGTCCCTGTTTTGCCATCAATGACAAGCACGCCTAACTGTAAACATGCTAACAATCTCCTCCTTTGGCATTGATGGTAACCCTGAATGACTGTGCTCATCTGTTTGGACCTCCAACTGTAGCATCCAGTCCAGACCACTCATTTTCTCCCCCCTTGACATCAATGTCAAATAAAACATGCTTCCCCTGAGCTGTTGCAATATTTTTAGGAGGTATCAGATATTCAATCAATGCAAAGCTCCCCCTAATAGGATGGACTCTCTTAGGTGTGAGACGGGATGACACCCAGCTTCTGTCGGAGATATTCAAATGGTGTCTTGGCTAAGGGTTTAGTAAAGATGTCTGCAATTTGTTCTATGGTTGGAATGTAATGGAACTGAACAACCTTATTGGTGACCTTCTCTCTCAGAAAATGGTATTTTATGGGAACATGCTTGGTCTTGGAGTGGAATACAGGATTCTTAGACACACTGATGGCACTAGTGTTATCACAATTAATTGGGATTGGTGCAACGTATTTTACCTCCAAGTCTGCAAGTGTCTGAATCATCCATAATACCTGAGTGCAACAGGTAGCAATAGCAATGTACTCTGCCTCTGTAGTTGATAAAGAGATGGAACCTTGCTTTTTACTAAGCCATGCTACTAATGAGTCACCTAGGAAGAATGCTCCTCCACTAGTGTTTTTTCTCTCATCAACACAATTTGCCCAATCTGCATATGAATAAGCAGTTAACTGAAAATTATGATTTATGGGATACCATAGACCATAAGTCATTGTTTCTTTCAAATACCTGAATATCCTTTTGACAATCTGCAAATGACTCTGTTTAGGTGCAGACTGATATCTTCCTACTATTCCAACAACATGCATTATGTCTGGGCGAGATGTTGTGATGTACAACAGGCTGCCTCTCATTGACCTATATGAACTTTGATCAACATCAGGGGAGTCATCATCCTTGCTTAATTTGCATCTAGTAACCATAGGTATACCCACAGGTTTAGAATATTCCATTTGAAACCTTTTCAACATTTCTCTTAGATATTTTTCTTGAGAAACGAACATCCCTTCAGACCTCTGAGTAATTTGCAGACCAAGAAAAAATGACAGTTCACCTATCATAGACATTTCAAACTCAGACTCCATGGCAAAAACAAACCATTTTACCAATGAATCCTTATTACATCCGAAGATGTTGTCATCTACATAGACCAACACGATGAGCAAATCATTATCCTCTGTTTTGATATATAGATTGTTGTCAATTGTTCCCCTCTTGAACCCTTTGTCTTTGAGATACGTATCCAGTCTATTATACCAGGCTCGAGGAGCTTGTTTTAATCCATATAAAGCTTTCTTCAGCTTGCATACTAAGTCAGGGTTATCAGACAGTTTGAAACCCTCTGGTTGTT
>ML813103.1:194628-206467 GCA_009831015.1 Picea engelmannii
GCTTGAGGAAAACAACGGAGGGTAGTGGCAGGGGACTGCCCCGTGGTGCACTAGGTGTGTGTCCTCTCTAGGAAGTACTTTTGTTTTGGGCTGACTCGTTCTGCTAGGGTTGGCCTCGTTGCCATACTATCTTGAGCGTCCAACAGTTATTTGGCAATAGGAGGAGGAGGCTTCGGTGAAAGCTTTAATAAAACTTTGATATATCTTAAGAAAGCCTAATAATTAAACCCTAGACCAAACCTAATAGAATAGTTGGGGGTTTAATAATTAAGAGTGTGGATCATCTTTCATAATCTTAACAACATTTGTGCTAAGTCTTCTAAATCTTCTTAAGTTGTTGATCTTGTTCATGATAATAATGATGTGTTGATGATGATCTCATAAATGTGGTGATGTGATGTAATGCTTTAATCTTTTGATAACAGGATGATTTTACTCACTCGGAAAGTGTTTATGGTTTACTGTACATGTTCAGAATTATCTTTTTAGTTCTGATCCAACTATCTAGCATACTCAGAATATTTTTGGAGTTCAGATCTATATAAGTTTGATGTATTCATGCTGATTTTGTACTCGAAAAATTTAAAAAGTTAAATTCTTGCTTTGTTTCCCTAATTCTATCAAGTTTCACTTACACTCCTTCAAGAAGAGCCGTAGTTAACCCCATCTGCCCCCAAGAAATAAGTAGGCACTATTCTTTTCCTATCTAGTCAATCAAAATTTCAAAGTTCAAAATTTCTTACTTTTTGTTTTAGGCTAAATCTTGGGTTTTATTAGATTATATTTGATTTATAGCCATCAGAATGCATAGAAATTTTGGTATTCTTTGCATGTATTTGTCTTAAAATCTATTTTCTTGCAAAATCACCCTTGCTGTTTTTTTTTTAAATTTCTGCATATTTATGGCTGGACGATTTTTTTTTTTTAATTAAATTTCTACATATATATGGCTGGACGATTTGGTATTATTGGCTGTTATACACTCTTAAATTTTCAGAATTTGAAAAGTTACATAAACCCTACTTTTATTCCTTGTTTAGCCCTAAAATTCACTTGTTTACTATCTATTTGAGTGGCTGAAACATATTGCTATTATAGCTTGTTTACTATTGTAATTTCTTATGTTTTATGCAAGTTTTATGACAGCCTTTCCTCAGATGGGGTGACACGTGCCTAAACATGCATTCAAAGGCCGCCCATGCTTGTCGCCTCTCCTCTCGGCTTCACTTCTCGAGGAGGCAATTCAATGCAGGGAGTTGTGATGGGAGTTTTCACCCCATGAGATCTATGGTGCTCTGGATCAGGTTGCTGTCAGGATTAACTCGAAAGCGTACTATAGAGGACAACGTCGAATCTGTTGTTGTTGCGCCCTTAATGCGTTGGAACGCGCATATTTCTATCTGTTGCTTCGATTTTCATGACATGTTTCTCATTCTGGCTCTGTTTGCGCGCTTGGATTCTCCTTCAAAGAGGTCCAGACGTACCCAGCTCCACATTGTATTTCTCCATTCTCTGTTCATTGCTCGCAACATTGGAATCATGCCTTGTGAGCGTGGCCTCTCCCGCAGAGGTTCGGATTACCTTAGATATCTTGCCAGTTGTGGAAGAAATGTTGATGTCCCAGCTAGTGAGCCAGAGTCGGGCATGGATACCAGCACAACAGAGGAGAATTGGGGTTGTGCAGTCATCAAGGAAGCTTCGCCTGCTCTACCTTCTGGGAACATAACAGACTTGTCCATGACAAGTCACGAGCCAATCATGTATCCTGCACATTCTCCAACCCACACAATAGCAACGGGCCATGCTTTTTTGAATGACCCACTGGAAGGCCATTGGGGTTATCCCATCATTGAGGAGGCACCCTTGCTGATACCCCTTCAGGAAGTTAATTGAGCTTCGGAGGAGGCTCCTAACCCTACTTTGCTTCATTTCTCTGAGGAGCATCTCAATTTTCTCATGGATATCTGCCGAGGTGTAGCAGACTAGTTGTTTCGACAGGAGTGCATCAATCGTCGGCTGGACTTTCTTTTTGAAGCTCTGTCAGGTGAGCCTGCTTCCAACCATTGTCCAGTTTGTCGTCAACTTTTCATTCTATCTTCGACTTGGCACCAACCCACTACCGGAGGAGGAGGATGCGATACTTCTGGTGCATGATTTCATGGTTTATGCTTCTGTTTTTGTTTTGCTCAAAGTTCTTTAGGACCTCTTTTAAATGGCTTCCCAACCATCTCTGTATAATCGTTTGCACTATGATCTTTCTAGATATAAGCACAAAGATAGTATGGAATACTTTTCTGAAAGCCTGGAGCCGACACTGGTGTCCCACTTTTTGATAGGTCACCCTCCAGGTTCCCAAGTCTATGTAAATATTTCAACTTTCAGAGGTAATACAATACTTTAACTTAAAAAAAACTTTAATGACAACCTTCAATAATTTTCAGATTTGTATTGTTTGGGTATAATTTTGCATTAGATAATCACTTGATAACCCTCTAAAACAACCCTAAAGTGAACAAATCCTAAATCTGGTATTTATTTTGAGTAACCACCTAATCCATAACTTATTTATCATATTAAGTTGGGTTGTTACATAGGTGACCTTGGACTTTACTTGTCTTGCCTCAGGAATCCTAGGTGTTATCAGGGAAGCCTTCCTTGTGTTGTACTTGTCCTTCATTAAAATGAGGGAAGTAGTTGTGTAGGTGAAAGTGGTAACACTTCCATGTTCCACTCGTTTTTGTACTTGTGAAGGCTTTGCATTACAACGCAAGATTGTGTGATAACATTTTGGCATTGTTGTCAAGGAGAATTGAGTGTTTCTAGATTTTTCGATGACTATGCTTTAAGCCATTTTGATCAGTAGAAACCTGTTGATGTGTTTTCATGACACTTGTTGACCACCTATTGCGACTAGGGGTCAACGTCATATATCATGAAGCTATGTACCTGATGGTGTAACCAAGTTTGAAGACTTCTTGCTTAGTAGGGCAAATTTTGCCCTCGGCATGTCTTTTTGTAATCAGAATGTTTGCTCCCCTGCGTGGGATAATAATGTAATAGGTCAGCATGAGTCATATTTTAGTTAGTTTCCTAGGACTTTATCATTAGGGAAGTCCTTTCATTGAGTGTTTTTTATCTTCAGGTAATTTTTAATTACCTTTGAGTTTTTCACTCACGATAATCCTCCAAAGTGGTGGAAGGCGTTCTAATGATCGATCCCAAGGGGTGACTAAGTCTAGGAATGTTGTAAATGACCATGCTAGACATCTTCTACAGTTTTGCAGAATTCCATCAAGTTTTGATAGTTTTTTTTAATTTTTTAAAATTCTCCATTTAATGAGAATTCTAATTATTTTTGAGATAAAATGTAAAAATTTGGTCCTTGGGGATTTTGATAGGGGTGTGAGTACTCAAAAAAAATGCAGAGACCCCCCTACACCCTTGGACCAAGTTTCAACTCAATTGGACAAGTTTTGCTAGGTCTTTGTCCATGAGGAGTCAAGGTCAGTCTAGAGTCAGCGTTTAATTGCTTTAATTTGTCTAAGTAAACATGACAAAATTTGTAAAATGGAAAAAAAAGACAGGAGAGAGAGTGGGAAAGGTTTCCTAACCTTTTTCCTAAGTAGGAAAAACAATTTTCCACTTAAACCTACCCCCCATTGCTTAGCCACAACTTAAAGTTGTCACTCCCTAAGAAAAGTGTGCTCCCCTTGCTCTTTGACTTGGCCAAAAGTAAAAATTAAAGTAAAAAGCTAGCTAAAACCCTAAGTGCGCCCCCCTTAGCCTCTAACTCATTCATTGGGTGAATGAAAAGGTGTTCCCCCCCCTTTCCCACTCAACCCTCAAGCCCTAACTTGACTAAAACCCTAAAAAGTGCGCCCCCCTTGAGATTGACTCTTTCCTTGATTGTGTGACATTTGGAGCTTATCCAAGGGAGGACTTTTCTCTCTCCCAAGTATAAAAGAATGCCTACCCCTCCTCTTTTACTCATCTATTCTCAGAGCAAGTTTATGCTGCCCAAATCTCTCCCACTCCCCTCTCTCTCTTCCTCAATTCTTCTTGTAAGTTTTGCTGCAAGTATTTGCATGTAATATTTTTGGAATAAAGGAAAGCTTTGGAGGAAATCTCATGGTGCATTGGGAGTCTTCTTGATGCTCTTCATGGTCTTTGTTTGAGGTGATATTGCTGCCATAGTGTTTTTTTGTGGGTTTTTTCTTGCTTCTAAATCTAATCTAGGAGATCCAAGCAAGTTTTTTTGCTTGGGTAAGTTTATGGTAGTATTACTGTAGATTTTGTGAGTTTGTCACCAAGGGTTTGGAGAAGCAAATTTTAGATCTGGAAATTTGCTTGTTCAACCAAGGGATTCCTCCATTATTTTCTGTTCTATTTTTTGTGATTTCCATTGGATTTGAGGTTGTTTTTTGTTATGAAATAGACACTAAAATACATATTTTATATTCAGATTTTTATTTAAAAATTTATGTTTTACACTAGGTGAGAACAAGGGGAGCCCATTTGGGGCCCCAAAACACTCCAAAAAGAGCCTCCCACACTTGGGTTTCAAAACCCTCTTCTTCTCTTCTTTCTTCAAGCATTGTAAGCAGCCCAAGAGAGTCTCTTGGGCTTGCATTCTCTTTCAAAAGTTAAATTTCTGTACTGTATATCTTTTTGGTTTGCCTACACCTTGCATAGTGATTTGGTCTTGCCAATCCATGCAAAATCGTAAGGCTAGATTAATTTAATTTTCTGTTTTGCATCTATTGTTTGCCCCATTTGTCCTTAAGGCAAGGCTGTGTTGCTAGCCTAGTTTTGTAATTTATTTCAAATTCATACTTTATTTTTTACACCCACCTTGGCACAAAATCGGTAGGCTTGTCCTCCTTCTTGTGCTATTGTTGTGAGGTAGCATAGTCTCTACTTTCATTCTTTTGCCCCACTTGTCCTTAAGGCAAGGTTGTGTGGCTAGGCAATTGCTTATTCTATTTCAATTCATTTTAATTTGCTTTAATTTTGTGCCCACACCTTGCAAAGAGATTGGCTTAGCCATCCATGCAATATCGTGAGGCTAGGATTTAGATTTGCTTATTGCTTTATTTTCGAGTTTATTTGCAAAGTAACCACATTTAGACTAATTAGGGGAGTAACTTATTTGTTTGGGAAGTAATCATATCTAGTTCAATTAGGCACCCAACTAATACAACTTTCACCATAAAAAAGGGTGACTTGTGGAAGCTACAGGGGGTGTAAGTCGTGGACGGCTTCACGGCACTAAGTGTCCTCCCTGCTTGAGCACCCAAGCATTCCGGATTGACCTGTGGAGCTAGGGAAGGACCTTGCTTGTCCTTCTTCTTGAGCAGCCAACAATTCTTTTGGTCAAAGGGGTAGGATTTAGGGGTAGACACATAGTCTAGGCTTGCATCTATCACATCTAAATCTCCCTAACTAAAGAGAGACTTAAAATCTTTTAAAATTTACCTTCAACACTTTCACAATGTTAACACTTTTCAGTTTTAGTTATCTTTATTCAAGTTGTGCAAGTTTTACTTTCAAGGCATTTACTTTTACATGTGTTTTACTTTCCAAGCATTTTCATTTTCAAAGTAACTCTACCTTTCAAGTTGTGCGATTTACTTTCAAAGCTATTTGCTTCTAAAGTTGCACAATCTCTCTTTCAAGCACTTTACTTTTCAAAGTTATCTCAAGCTATCTCTCTTTCATTTGTGAATTTTTCATGTATCAATGTTTCATGGTTAATTGGGTTCAAGTATTCTTTATTCTTTGGATATAGTTGTGTAATCGTCTAAGTTTCTATCTCATTGTATATCTATTTCATATTGTGTTTTAACTAGTAGATAACATTCATAGATTGGTGTAGAGTAAATTCTTTTATTCATTAGCATTATTTATTCTTTSTATAATTGTAATCTGTTGTATATATCATTGACTCCATTTGCTTGTCTTGTTTAGTAAATAAGGGGTGTGCTTGTCATTGAATATTTGCATTGCATTGACTGCTTGTCATTTGGGTTGGGTTCCCCTAACTTAAAAACTAAAATTAACTCCTAGATCACTTAATCAACTTCACATAGTTAAGTAGGGTCTAACCCCCTTGGCTTCCCTAGGAGTGAGCCTAGATGAAAGAAGTCCAAATCGAGGTGACAGTGGGTTTGGACTTAGGCTTGTGCCTCCAAGGACACACCAAGTGGGTTGGAGACTTCTCCACGTTAGTAGGTGTGTATAAGGACTGTAACATCTTTGGCGTTGTTGCCAGGGATAAGTCTCTTATCCTTGGTTAATTGACAAACTCTAATTAAGTCTTTAAAAACTAAGTATTAAAACTTTTCCCTAATTTTTTTTTAACTTGAGTTGTGTTATTTGATATTGCTTAGTCTCCAAGTGGCGACTCCATTTGATAATTCTTTGAGGTATACTACTAGGAGCAATCCGCAAGGGTTGGTTTATTCCTTTTCTAAACCTAAAAAGGTGTATAGGAGGAGAATAAACAGACTTGCTCCGCATAGACTACTTGAAAGTCTTGGAGAAGAAGCAATCTTTGATATACATCTCTTGTTTTTACATAATAATCCTACAACTTTTTGTTTTCCTTCTTGTTTTTTTTTAAATAAACTTGGTCATCTGGCGACTCCACTTCAAAACAATTTGACAAAGTATTCTTCAGAAGGAACTCACACTTGCTTAGCTTCATCCTTGAATTTGAAAGGGTTTTTGGAGGAAGTTAGACAAGTTTTCTTCTCGTAGGATCCTTAATAATCTTTGGSTCCYRGACTTTTTCTTTTTCAATGGGTCTAGATAAATTTTATKATCCTATTGAYTTTTCAAGAATAATTGGTTATCCTYATGAACTTCCTGAAATAGCTATTGAAAACTTGCCTGATTTTCGTAATTATGGTGATGCTAATGCTCACATCAAAGCCTTTGGGCAGTGTATTAATGAGTGGTGTGATCCACCTGTTCATGAGGATGTTCTAATGAAATTGTTTGTTTTGACTCTTGTTGAGGATTATGCTTATGATTGGTTTCATGATTCAGATGATTATGAGTTTAAGACCATACAAGATTTGATGCATGCTTTTTTAGAAAGATTTGGGGATGATCAGGTTGAAACTTACAATGAATTGGTTGATGTTTTTATGGAAAAATGGAAGGAGAAGGAACTTCCAGATATAAAAACAGGCAGTTTAGATATTAAGATGGATGCTCCCATCGAGAAAGTGGTAGAGGATGTTGAAACCATAGAATTCATTGATGCAAATGAGTTAAGAATCTCGGAAGCACACCTTGCTAATACAAGTAATTACATTGAATGTTCAACTCCTATAGAACCAAAACTTCACAGTGAACAAGAAATGGAATTTCACCTTGAAATTTCGGAGGAGCCCATAAAGGAGTCAGTGATTGATCAAGGGGAAATTGAGTTTGAAGTTGTTGAATATCCAAATAATTCAAATACCCACCCTCCTCTCGAAGAACCCATCTTTTCAGAAAAGATCTTCAACAACCCTGATGGAAACAATGAAGCAATGTCCTGGAAAGTTCCACTTCCAGCCTCTCAACCATCAGAGGATTCAATACAAGATAATGAGAACAATTCCAAATCATTACGAACAATGGTTGGCCTTCCACCATGACAATCATATACAAAAATTGACAAAAGTTCAACAGGGTTTGTCAAACTTCAAAGTTTGGTTGAATAAAGAGAGACGCATGTTGCTTGGGTGGTCTATTTTCAAGAAAAACTCCAAGTTGATAAAACTTGGAAAGGGATCTTCAACGAGTCACCTTGGATAGGGACTTTTTAGACACCTTGGGTCTTACCTCATCCATGATGTGGCTGGTCCTATTTCTTTCCACCTTAATCAATGGGATGGTGAGCCCATGAATGTTCCAAGGAATGATCAACAACTCAAACGATTTTTTCAGATGATGAACAACTTGGTGTCCAAAGGGAAACCCTTTGTAACATGTCTCTAACCTTTTCCCTTTTCTTTTGGTTTGGTCATTATTTCATTTATGTATACAATTCATTGTATAATGATTTCATTTATGTGATTATTGTCAATAGCATTTCATTTATTGATTATTGTTTTTACACATGTATTTATGTTGGATATTGGTGAGCACTTTGTTTTGTAGATTTTGAAGTTCTCGCATTCTCTCCTTCCAAAGAAAGATCGAACACACATCCACATGTGGAGCCAGATGTTGACCATCTATTTCGACTAGGGGTCAACGTCATATATCATGAAGCTATGTACCTGATTGTGCAACCAAGTTTGAAGACTTATGGCTCAACAAGGCAAATTTTTTCCCCGGCACCTCTTTCTGTAATCAGAATGTCTGCTCCCCTGTGTGGGATAATAATGTAATAGGTCAACATGAGTCATATTTTAGTTAGTTGCCTAGGACTTTATCATTAGGGAAGTCCTTTCATCGAGTTTTTTTTATCCTCATGTAATTTTTAATTACCCTTGATTTTTTCACTCACAATAATCCTCCAAAGTGGTGGAAGACGTTCTAATGATCGAGCCCAAGGGGTGACTAAGGTCTAGGAATGTTGTAAATGACCATGCTAGACATCTTCTAGAGTTTTACAGAATTCCGTTAAGTTTTGATAGTTTTTTTAATTTACTAAAATTCTCCATTTAATGGGAATTTTAATTATTTTTGAGATAAAATGTAAAAATTTGGTCCTTGGGGATTTTGATAGGGGTGTGAGTACTAAAAAAAAATGGCAGAGACCCCCCTATACCCTTGGACCAAGTTTCAGCTCAATTGGACAAGTTTTGCTAGGTATTTGTCCATGAGGAGTCAACGTCAGTCTAGAGTCAGCATTTAATTGCTTTAATTTGGCTAAGTCAAAATGCAAAAAATTGTAAAAAGGAATAAAAAGACATGAGAGAGAGTGGGAAAGGTTTCCTAACCTTTCTCCTAAGTTGGAAAAACAATTTTCCACTTAAACCTACCCCCCATTGCTTAGCCACAACTTAAAGTTGTCAGTCCCTCAGAAAAGTGCGCCCCCCTTGCTCTTTCACTTGCCAAAAGTAAAAATTAAAGTAAGAAGCTAGCTAAAACCCTAAGTGCACCCCCCTTAGCCTCTAACTCACTCATTGGGTGATTGAAAAGGTGTCCCGGCCCCCCCCTTCCCCATTCAACCCTCAAACCCTAACTTGACTAAAACCCTAAAAAGTGCGCCCCCCTTGAGATTGATTCTTTCCTTGGTTGTGTGACACTTGGAGCTCATCCAAGGGAGGACTTTCCTCTCTCCCAAGTATAAAAGAATGCTTACCCCTCCTTTTTTACTCATCTCTTCTAAGAGCAAGTTTATGCTGCCCAAATCTCTTCCACTCCTCTCTCTCTCTCTTTCTTCCTCAATTCTTCTTGTAAGTTTTGCTGCAAGTATTTGCATGTAATATTTTTGGAATAAAGGAAAGATTTGGAGGAAATTTCATGGTTCCTTGGGAGTCTTCTTGATGCTCCTCATGGTCTTTGTTTGAGGTGATATTGCTACCGTAGTTTTTTTTTGTGGGTTTTTTCTTGCTTCTAAATCTAATCTAGGAGATCCAAGCAAAGTATTTTGTTTGGGTAAGTTTATGGTAGTATTATTGTAGATTTTGTGAGTTAGTTTGCATGGTATTGGAAAGTATTTTGCAATTTCCATTTGATCTACTCACCTCCTTATTGTTTTTGTAGCAAAATCTCACTCATTTGCAGGTCACCAAGGGTTTGGAGAAATAAATTTCAGATCTGGAAATTTGCTTGTTCAACCAAGGGATTCCTCCATTATTTTCTATTCTATTATCCGTCATTTCCATTGGATTTGAGGCTATTTTTTGTTCTGAAATAGGCACTAAAATACATATTTTATATTCAAATTTTTATTTAAAAATTTATGTTTTACACTAACAGAAATTTCTGAGTTGTTTTGAGTATTTTTGCAGCATTTCCAACAAGCATTTGCTTGCTGTTTTTTGCAGGTTCTTACAAGAACAAGTGGAGGTGCTGACCATTTGGGGCCCCAAAACACTCCAAAAAGAGCCTCCCACACTTGGGTTTCAAAGCCCTCTTCTTCTCTTCTTTCTTCAAGCATTGTAAGCAACCCAAGAGAGTCTCTTGGGCTTGCATTCTCTTTCAAAAGTTAAATTTATGTACTGTATATTTTTTCGGTTTGCCTACACCTTGCATAGTGATTTGGCCTTGCCAATCCATGCAAAATCGTAAGGCTAGATTAGTTTAATTTTCTGTTTTGCATCTATTGTTTGCCCCCCTTGTCCTTAAGGCAAGGTTGTGTGGCTAGCCTTGTTGTGTAATTTATTTCAAGTGCATACTTTATTTTTTACACCCACCTTGGCACAAAATCGATAGGCTTGTCCTCCTTCTTGTGCCATTGTTGTGAGGTAGCATAGTCTCTACTTTCATTCTTTTGCCCCACTTGTCCTTAAGGCAAGGTTGTGTGGCTAGGCAATTGCTTATTCTATTTCAAGTAATTTTAATTTGTTTTAATTTTGTGCCCACACCTTGCAAAGAGATTGGCTTAGCCATGCATGCAATATCATGAGGCTAGGATTTAGATTTACTTATTGCTTTATTTTCGAATTTATTTGCAAAGTAGCCACATCTAGACTAATTAGGGGAGTAACTTATTTGATTGGGAAGTAATCATATTTATTTTAATTAGGCACCCAACTAATACAACTTTTACCATACAAAAGGGTGACTTGTGGAAGCTACAGGGGGTGTAAGTCGGGGATGTCTTAACGACACTAAATGTCCTCCCTACTTGAGCACCCGAGCATTCCGGATTGACCTGTGGAGCTAAGGAAGGACCTTGCTCGTCCTTCTTATTGATCACCCAATAATTCTTTTGGTCAAAGGGGTAGGAGTTAGGGGTAGACACATAGTCTAGGCTTGCATCTATCACATCTAAATCCCCCTAACTAAAGAGAGACTTAAAATATTTTAAAATTTACCTACAACACTTTCACAATGTTAGCTCTTTTCAGTTTCGGTTATCTTTATTCAAGTTGTGCAAGTTTTACTTTCAAGGCATTTACTTTTACATGTTTTTTACTTTCCAAGCATTTTCATTTTCAAAGTAACTCTACCTTTCAAGTTGTGCAAGTAACTCTACCTTTCAAGTTGTGCGATTTACTTTCAAAGCTATTTACTTCTAAAGTTGCGCAATCTCTCTTTCAAGCACTTTACTTTTCAAAGTTATCTCAAGCTATCTCTCTTTCATTTGTGAATTTTTCATGTATCAATGTTTCATGGTTAATTGGGTTCAAGTATTCTTTATTCTTTGGATATAGTTGTGTAATCGTCTAAGTTTCTATCTCATTGTATATCTATTTCATATTGTGTTTTAACTAGTAGATAACATTCATAGATTGGTGTAGAGTAAATTCTTTTATTCATTAGCATTATTTATTCTTTGTATAATTGCAATATGTTGTATCTCTCATTGACTTCATTTGATGGTCTTTAGGCACTAGTCTTGTTTAGTAAATAAGGGGTGTGCTTGTCATTGAAGATTTGCATTGCATTGACTGCTTGTCATTTGGGTTGGGTCCCCCTAACTTAAAAACTAAAATTAACTCCTAGATCACTTAATCAACTTCACATAGTTAAGTAGGGTCTACCCCCCTTGGTTTCCCTAGGAGTGAGCCTAGATGAAAGAAGTCCAAATCAAGGTGATAGTGGGTTTGGACTTGTTATCCCCGATATCTAAGGATAACTAGGAGATTATGTCTCGAGGCCCACATGGTCCTAGACATGGAGTACCGAGAGCGGATTGACTTGAGCATGGCCCTGGAGGGCCCAT
>ML813103.1:227957-240468 GCA_009831015.1 Picea engelmannii
GAGTGAGTGCTTGCTTTTCTTCCAGGTCTCCTTCACTCAAGTGACGAGTGCTTTCTTTAACCTATCTTCAGTACTAAGACAATATGCTAACTTGACAAAAGGTTAGGTTAGAGGATAAGCTCTATGATCAACTTTCAATTCTTGTAATAATTTGATCATAGCTTTAACATGCAACACTGATAATGTCATGAAAAATAGATGTATATCAGAATAATCACACCTGGGTTGCATCATTCCTCTGAATGTGTTGGATCTTGAGATCCTTCTGGATCTATGGCAAGAGATCCCTTCTCCTGCAAATACTCTTTAGGGTTTAACCATTAAACATATGTAAGTACATACCTTTGATCGCATTTGCAGGTAATCATTGCCAACTCTTGAGAAAATTTCAAGGGTGATTGCAACTGGTTCTACGGTTGCAACTGCAACTGGTACTGTAACTGCAGCTGGTTCTGAGACTGCAACTGCAACTGCAACTTAGGGTTTTATGAGGAAATCCTATTTTTTCAAACTTCGAATTTTGAAAATCTGATCCAGGGGATAGATGCGATTAGCTGATGCGAGTATGCTGATGTACTCAGAATTTCGAAAATCCAACTTTTACCCCCTCAAACTTGATCTGTGGATTTCTGGACTGGTGCTTCTGTTTTTTTGGTACTTCTGGTACTCTGGTACTTCCGGTACTTTTGGTACTTTGGTTTTCTGGTACTTTGTGAAACTAGGGTTTCACTTTTCGGGAGATCTAGCCACTGAAAAGGTGCGCTCTAAGTGCCAAAATGATCCTTGGGGGAGGGCACAACTTTCTAGGTGTTTTCAGGGATGAAAAGATTCACTTTTGAAAAACTCTAATTTGCAGGTAATGCAACAGTGACGTTTTTCCTCTTGCAAAATATGTTTCCTTCAGGTTGGCTCTGATACCATGTTAATGTTTATGCCATTATTATAGTTCTTTGCATTTCAATAGATAAGAGCATCATAAGAACAAGATCACTAAGAAATACACTTTCACAAGAGACACAACATTTATCCTGGGAAACCCTCTAGGGGAAGAAAACGCAGCAAAAACTTCCTTATCATAAATAGCTTATACAATGTTCAAGAGATAACTCAAACCAATACAGATAGTCCTCTCCAAGAGATGTGCCACTCTTGTTCTCCTCTCTCCATCTGGTAATTGCAGCTTGCCTCATAAGAGAATGAGCAAGTGAGTTGTGTTCAAATGAGGCGCTAGCCTCCTTTATTTATACAAGTTCTGGCATGTGTGAAGTGTCTCTTCATTGCTAGGGCCGACTTCTTAATCTAGGTGGGTAAACCCACCTTTATTATATTTCTGGGTCTTCTTATTAATTGCCGGGGCCGACTTCTTATTCTGCCTATTATAATTGTCTGTTGACCAATCCGCAAAAGGGGATTTGGTCCTAATACAATTATCGACATGATTAATCCACAATGGGGATTAATCCTATGAATAAAATAACAATAATAATAAGAATACTCTTCGCAGTTACATTATTTCAACAGGAAGAGATGCGCCCTGCATAGGCGATCTTCTTAGTGGGTTCAGTAAGTGCTCAACGAGCTTGATAATGGGGGAAACTGAGGATCTTCCTTCTAGCGGTTAGACTGTTACGAAAGAAACCAACTCTGATACCATGTTAAAATTTTGGTTTGCTTGTTTAACCATAGACAATGTCATATCATTGTCACCCAACCATAGGCACAAGGCCACCCCCGAGCATCCTAACCTTTACTTAGAATAATTTCGACAAGCCTACTCCAGAACCAATAGATAAACCCTAGTTACTAACTGCAACAACAACTCAAGACATTTAGAGCGCTCCTTCTCCAAGGGCTGCGCACAAGAGAGACAATCTCTATAGAACAAGTACCATACACAAGTGCAACAGTTGCAGCTGCACTACTCTCTCAGACTTGTGCCATACTTAGTAAGAATATCACCAAGAGTATCACCAAGAATATCACCAAGAGTTTCACCAAGAACCACCAAGAGAAACTCCAAGAGTTTCACCAAGAATCACCAGGAGAATCACCAAGAAAAATCACCAAGAGAGAGACCAAGACCCAAGAGATGACCATTCACCCTTATTCCTCCTTGCAGCTGCAACTGCAACTCTTCAAAAGACTTGCGCAATTTCTGGCTGTCCAAATGAGCTAAAACGTCCTATATTTATATTAATCTGTCCAGTGACTTTTTTGACTGGGCCAACCTGACTTTTTAGTAATTATATTTTCTGTTTATCTTTTTCCTGTGGAGCCCGCTTGTATTTTTGGAAGATAATAATCTAATATTATTATTCTGCTAGGCTGATTTGTCTTCTAGGGTTACCACACATCTGTTTAATGGTTCGCTTGCTTCTAGAATATTCTATTCTAAGTCAACACGTGGAGGTTAATACCTCCCGTAGCTACCAAAACATCAACAATTGGAGACACCAATCTCCTCAGCTAAGCACCAACTCAGTAAGACTTGCATAGGACCAATCTAATATTTTCATACACATAGTACTTTTGACTTCACCTGCATGCTTCATACCTTATGCATTTCACAACATCATCATACCCTTAACTTTCATGCTCTAGCCTCTCCTTGCTTCATACCCCGGACATAGCTTCAAACCCTATTCAGATTTAGCCTTCATTCCCTAGCAAACCTAATAGAATCATTCTAAGAATATAATTCCAGATTGCAACATCACAACGTCAAAACAAAGCACTTTGTAGCATCATAGACCTTAATCCTTCATAACGCACCCTTGAAACTCCAAGAAAACTCCTCTTGCATACCTTTAGACCCCAAGAATATTCCCCAGCTCCTCTTGTGCACCTTAGACCTATTTTGCGCACTTGTACTTTCTCTTCTTGCTTGGATACTCTTCAATTGCACACATCTATCCTGTATTTATAGTGTTTTTGCGTTCACTTTTGAGGCCGACCTGTAAAATTAGCTAGGCCAGCCTGTACTTTTTGGCTAGGCCGACTTGAAAAAATCTTCCATATCTCCTCATTCCTATGGAGTTAGAGGGAGTGCTCCCATTTGAGTTAGGTCTTCAGAGTAAAAAGGCCTTCAAATATAGGGTATCCCTAAGCATTAAAAATCCAAAAATAATATTTCCATCAATCCTCATCTTGCAATATTTATCTTGGACATCTGTAGTCTCCCCCTGTCTCTTTGACATCATTGACAACAATATTTCCAACAACTCCATCCTAACAACGTGTGCTAAGCCATCCAAGTGATCAAAGGAGGTGGATGCCCTCATCATTGAAGCAATAAGTGTATGACAAATGTGCATGTCTTTCTACATATGACCCAAAGAAAGGGGAGTGCTCCAATAGAAACCATAGCATATTTGAAGATAGTCCTCATCCAAGTGTGAAACCAAGCAAACAGTCTAGGGTGCTCCACATAGGGCCATGTTCTATCTTGCAAGCAACTTATCCATGTGTAGAAGACATCCATAGGAGCTAGGGCGTTAGAGAAATGAGCCTCTAACCATGCTAATAACCATTCATCAAAGTAATAACCATATGCAAAGAGGGGGTATATGCCAAGCACTCTATGCCAAGATGATTCTCAACAAATGAATATGTAAATGTAATGTCAACTTAGCTCCAAAGTGCTAGGGTGTTCCATGAAGGGAAGTCATACATCAACATCTATTGTTAAGTATCCACATGATCATAGGGGGCCCATAACCAAGTCTACTAGCATGACATGAAATCAATCACCAAAAAAACCAAAGCATCAACATCATCAAGATATCCATGACTAGTAGGCCATCCAAAGTTTCATTAACCTGTAAACCTGTCTTTGTGATAAAAATCACAAGAGTAGTGAAAAAAAATTCACTAGTGTGAGCCTCATGTAAAATGAGGGGTAACACCTCCATCAATGCTTCCATGTGGAATGCTCCTCCTCAATAAGTGTGCAAATACATGTGTGAACATGGGCCAAGTACAACCTCCTCTCCTAGGGTGGTCCTCAAGAAAAAAGTCAATCTCCTCGAGATGCCAAAGCAATGTCAAGTGTAACAAGCTAACCTAGGGTGCTTTTCAAATCTTGCTTGTTAGCATCAGAAGTCACTCCTGGATTGCTTGCAGGAGCAGAGCCCAACGCCCATCAATTTTATGTCACGATAGTTTTTAATGGGTGATCAAATGGGTAGAGACTCGGGGAGATATCACTCTAACTTGGGGACTGGGTCTGGTATGCAAGGAACAAAGGAGGTCTTGATCTAACTTTAGTCAGTGAGTTGATTAAAAGATGGGCAGGTGCAAGACTTGGTGAGAGGAGTGGGCAAACTACTTTAGGCAACAGGCCTTTCAGTGGTTTGTAGAAGAAAAACTCTGAATGCAAGATCCTCTTGGTTCAGGGCTTCAAGAAACTGAAAGGGGGACTCGACTGGATTCTCCAATTTCAAGTCGTTCAGCGCTAATAAAATCACAAGGATCGATTAGAAACAATGCAACTGTTACAGTAATCCAATCTACATCATCCTATAACAATTACAACTCGACTGGATTCTCCAATTCCGAGCTGTTCTAACACAGTATAAACAAAGACGTAAAAGAAACTGACATTCATAAGGCAAGAAGTCTCAAGAGTCCATGCACAACCAGAATAACAGTGCTTCATTAAAGCTTTACAACCGGGAGCCTTGCTCAACCATTGATGCTTACAAAAATGGCGAAAACGCCTACATATACTAAAAAACAGCAACATCAACAAAAACGAGACGCTGCATTAAAGAATTGCGTCTGCATGGCTTCTGACAGCCTACCTATGCAGACTCAGGATGATCGTGCGCCTATCCATCAGATTTCGGATTGTCTTGCTGCAGGTGAGTCGACGTGAATTAGTCCTTTGCCGGACCTTCCTTTTATGGTAGAGCTGATGTTCAACCACCAACAATTGCCGCAATAACTGCTTTTTGGGATCGGGGACAGCCTCGGTCAACTCTGCCTTTTGGGACATGGAGGTCTCCTAATGGTGCTACCTGGATTAGTCGAATGGTCCTTCTTTGGACGCTACTTCGCTGGACTGCTGCGAGGGACCCCTATGGCGGATGTGGACGAGGGTGTGACGGGGGTTAAAGGCGTGAACACTGTGGAGGTGATGGAGAAGAAATGGGAGCTGTGACATCAACTGAGGAATGCCATGCGGTCTGAATAGGACAGAGGGGGAAAGAGCATGGAGTTCGGGAGTACAGGAGGAGGTGACTGGGAATGAGAGGGACACATGGCAGGAGACGAGAGGACGACGAGCTGAGGAGGTGCCATGTGGATGGAGAGAGGGAAGTTGGATAGATGACAGGGGAAGAGGGAGGCGGTAGGTGGAGAACAGGTGGCAACGGGGAGGACGATACCAAAGGTGACACGATAGGCAAGGGGCCCCACAATAATAACACATCATTCCGGACCCCCCCTCTTTCATTAAAGATAGGATGGCAAAGGGGGGCCGGAAACGCCTGAGCATCGTTGATCTAGGCGGCCCGATACTGACCGTTGGAGAACTGCACGCTCAATTCCGGACCCCCCCCCCCGATTAAAGGCAGAAAGGCAAGGGGGGTTCAGAATGAAGCTTCAACCGTTGATTTAGGCGCCCCGATCCTGGCCATCCAAATCCATGCTCCCTTTAAGTCCAATGCACCCGAGTTTCATCGATGGATGGACGACTGAGATGACCTCGGCGCTTTTACTACGAAAATCTCGAAAGGCCCAACCTGTGTCTCAGATCTTGCGCCGCGTGTCCTTCAGATGAACGACCTAGATGGCTTTGATGTCAGAAGAGAGTTGCCTCCATTACCAAGCTCGCTTGACGTGACCGGGTGCTAGGACCATAGGCTCGGCTTCAAAGGCGCTTATCGGCGTTTCGGGGTTCGGGGTTTCGAGATGTAGAACGACGTGAAACCCTCACCCTTCGAACTCTCGAATGCCGAAAAGCCGACGTGACTAGATCTCACGCCACGCGTCCTTTGGATGGACGACTAATATCCTCTCTTGCATGTAATATAGACGCTACCTATCGCGCTAATCCTGGCGCAACTCCGCTAACCGCGATTTCCCGCCGACCGTCGATCTGCTCCTATGGATGAATTTGGGCCGTTGACAACATAATTTCGCCCGCGCCTGAAATGGGGCTTTACGTGCTACGCTTGGGCGTTCTTCGTGCAACCTGCAGCTCTGGATGCTCTCGGGCCCAAGACAAGAATTGTTGCTAACATTGCTAACCAACCGCTTAAAATATGGATCTTAAACTACTTCATCTTATCAACAACCATAATAATCAAGATGGTGGGGGTGTTCCTCAAACCATGCCTTCCACGTCGAGAGTTTCCATGCCTTCTCCTTTTTAGCTGATTGCCTTCTCAAAGATGGACTAATTTCTCAAAGGTAGTTATATGTTGCGATTTTAATGCGGAGATGGAGATATGCAACATCAGGTGAAACCTCACATATAACATCTGCATTCCTTCCAAGATTATCATCTTTGGCTTTCCCCTGGAATGATAATGGCACACCAGAAGCACTTTTATTAGATACCATGACTGGATATATGGGATGGGATAGCTGGCTGTCAATTTGAATTGATGCCACTTCAAAGAACTGTCTCAGGACCTCAGCACCACATCTTTAAAGACTGGGATATGGTTGACTGTCCTTCCATGCAAGTTTTAGGAAACTTTTGCACACATAAATCATCCAAGTCACCAAGTAATCATCAGAAAATATTCTGGAAGGACGTGCTCAGATCTGCTGCTATACTGCCCCTAGACAAGTCTGAAGATAGGCCAGGAATGCGCCCTTCACTTTGCTGTGTCTTCTACAATCATATCAGAATCCAATCATCAAGTTAAGTTCAATCTTGTTACTTCATTTTGATACATGGACCATTTCTTCAAGGCTTGGAATTCATCAAAAGCTTCCCTAGCTAAAAACACTACTTCCAGATTTACCTTATGTAGTCTGGAAGTAAACTTCCACTGCCGCACCTTAACTATTTTTGAGACCTTTATTTGATAATTGAGTTGGTGATGGAGGAACTGTGTCTTCTTGGCTCTGGTTTATAACTGCTGAGACTGCAACCAAAATCTAAGAGTCCTCACATGAAGAGGCTTTCAGACTTTTTGGGGGAACTCCCAAAAAAGAGGAGTCCAAGTGCTGATCTTCTAGAATCATACACACCATCTCAAAGACAGAAAATAATGTCAAATCTAGAATTTGGTAATCTTTTAGAATTAGCTGATGGGAATTTGCTAATCTGCTCAGAATTTAATCTTGCTGGTGCTACACTCCTGTATATGTTCTTGTGAATGAATACTGCTCCAACATGAGGAGATTCTACCTGGATTGTAATTAAATGATGCACAAAAATAGTAACAGCCAGGACCTGTAGAGGAGTTTCTTGCTGACTACCCTCTGATATGACAGCCATCAGACATCATAAAGGGTATTTTCTTGTCTCTGGAAACAAATTCAATATCCCACTCATATTAGCTTCATCAATTAATAGGGAGTGTCCAATAATAATAATAATGCCATCTGTACTATGTAGGGACCTAATCAACAATATTAAAGGATACATCACCAGCAACAAGATTACATAAGGAAACTTCATTTTCTTCTACCCCTGATCACCTGAACTTAAATGTTTTTCTTCTCCTTGGCATAATGCTGCTGGAAAGAGGTCTCAAAATGCCCATGCATTTTGAGGGGTAATAGAGTCCAAAATAGTGTGCGATGTCTTTCCTGCAACATCTTGCTTGTCAGAATATAGTTAGCTGCATCATATTTAACGACTTGAACTATGTTCTTTACCCCCACCTCCATAACCACACCATCCAAGAGGTCACATAATTTTTTTTTATCCTTCACCTCACTAGATTCATTAATCGATTTCAAAAACACGGTTCCTCATGGGCGAGAAACAAACAAATTAATGATTGTGTGTGATTTTCCATTGGTCCATCCATCAGACATGATGGCACATCCACAGTAAGTCAACTACATTATTGACCCCCACCTTCATAACCACACCATCCAAGAGGTCACATAATAGTTTTTTATCCTTCACCTCACTTGATTCATCCAATCGATTCCAAAAAAAGGATCCTTATGGGCAAGAAACAGAAAAGTTAATGATGGTGCGTGACTTGCCATTGGTCCATCCATCAGATATGATGGCAAATCCACAATAAGTAACTTGTTCTTACAGTCTTCTTTTCCTCATTTGCCTTCGCCTTTAATATACATGTTCAATACTGTGCGTAGGTACATTGATTCACTCATATGATTATGTAAAGTATCATGGAAAATTTAATTAATGTACCATGTTTACATGTATTAACTAATTGTTTATCTTACAAAGAGATTTTAATTGTTTGTTTATGGAGTTTTGATTTACCATTTACAAATACCTGTGGATCATTGTAACAGGTTCAAGCAAATATTGACGTTGATGTTGCAATACTGCATAGACCCAAACGGTTACCAAGTGAAGAATTGTCTGATAGAGCCATATCTTTGTCCGTTAAATTACTGACTTTCAATGTATGTTCTCTTTCCATATGTTGAAGTGTAGTTTCAATTTGCTCCTTTTTATTGTTTGTAGATATTAGTTTTTTTTAATTTCTCCTACATTTCAAAAATAATGTTCATGCAATACAATATTCCTTTATTTTATGCTTGGTTGTTTAGAAATATTTCTACCTTGTTTGGAATTTAAAGTTGTTAGTAATTGATTTTACTTAGATATTGTGATGAAAAGGTAAAAAATGACCAATTGTAAAAGAGCTGTGGTTAGGCAGGTTTACCTCCTTATAAATGGTGTCTGATAAATCATAATATATTTTGGAACTTAGTGTCAACTAGAAGGTTTTTCTCTTTAATTTCAAGAAGTAAGGAAACTTATCTTTCATTGGAGGATTTTGAATTTTGAAGGTACCTTGTCTGTCTTAGTATCTTCTTAATGCAACCTTTTTAGGCAGACCTATTAGGTTGGGTGATATATGAGAGGAATAAGATAAGTTAAGATATTTTATTAATGTCTGATAAATGACCTAAAATAGGTCAAAGGGACTGCTAAGAACACTAGTACCGATACAATCTGGGAGTGCAAAGGCCACTCCTCTAAAAGCAGGATAAGGCAGATCTAATCTATAAGATCTAGTGGCTAAGAGTAAGATACAAAACTGGAATGCCAATACAGAACTGTGAGTAATGCAGAAAACCAAAATCTTGGAGTGATCCCCTGTGCAAGGGTGTGTTACCGCTCATACTACATGAGGATTGCATGTGTGGTTTTCATCACATGACAAGATTTTCAGGATGACATATATGATATAGGGCTACTGATGGACTTGGGGTACACACCTCTTTTGGCTTGGAGATGATGCTTTTCTTGGTTGATTTGGTGCTTTCGATTGGAGGAGATTCATTGCTCCTTTGTGATGGATTTTCATGGCTTGGTTCTCTATTCATGGTTGTATATCTTTGGTTGATGGATCAGCATGCTAGTGGATAGTTGATGATGATGCTTGCCACTTCATATGACTTATATTAGCATCATGCTATTATTCCTGGATGTGGATTGGTACTTAGTAGTTATGTTCGATTGTTTAGGAGGGTACATCTCACATGTTCCTCTTCTCTTATGTTTTATCAAATGTTGGTTAGGTTGGGATCACATTTCAGGAGAGTGCTTGGCACATTCCCCCTTTTTGTTCACTTGGCTTATTTCCTCGGTCTCACATTGATGACACATGTGGAGGTAACATATTATTATTTTAATGGGGCCAACCCTCCCTTTTTTTATATCATGGTGCACCTTAGGCTATTCGTTGGAGTTTACCATGGTTGGCACATATGTGGAGGTAATAATATAATTTTAAATAAAGACAACCCCTTTTATCATTTGTTGGAGTTTACCATGGTGGACAACGTTATCACAATATCTAGCACCTTAGTGCAAAGCTTCTCACAAGGGCTAAGATAAGTGTAACATGGAAGTGCTACCATTGTTACCTTAGCAATCACTTCCCTCCTTTTAGTGAAGGATGGAATCCAACACAAAGGAGGCTTCCCTAGTAACCTCAAGGAATCCTATAGCAAGATGGGATCAAGTCTACAGCCTCCTATATTAGTTACTCAAACACACCACCACTAAGTCAAAGTTTTCAAGGAAAGTATAGGGTGGTTCAATGAAGCAATTTCCAGATTTGTATGTGTGAGATATCCGAGACAATTAATGATGTCTAGCAAGTTAGAATAGGTCAAGAAGGTATACCCCAAACACTACAAATAAAATAAAAAAGCTATGGCTGTTGCAAAACTTGTGTAAGAAATGACGATCTTCAACAATATATCAAGTTATAACAGCAGCAATAAATCAGCCCTCTAAACATGTTAAGTATACAATAAAACTAGGGCTGAAAAATAAAGTTAAACTAGGGTTTTGCAAACAACTACTTGCTGAAATGATAGGAGAGTATAACAGCCCTAACTATGCAAGACCCCAAGTCCTAGAGGGTTGAAAATTAAATCAGCAATGCAATAAATGATGATAAGACACACATGCCAATCAAGGGGGTCTCATACACCAATTTGGTGTCTGGATTGGCCGTGACCTTAAAATAAGATTATTATTATTATTATATGAGGAAGCCAAGCGCTTTCCCTCATTCAGCTAATATCCACTAAAATCCCCTAAAAACATAAGAAATCCATGATACAAGTTGGATAGGTCTAATCCGACCCCCCAAAATGCCTTAAGACAAAGATACAATGCTAAAACATGAAGATGTCCCTAAAAAATGTCACATGTGTGAGTGTAGAAGGCTCTAGAAAGAGTGATGTCATCTCCAAACGGGGTGTAAGTCCTCCAAAAGTCATGTCTCCCCCAAAAAGTTGCAATGTATTGTCAAAATTCATGTCTCATGAAGGTCACATCTCCTCATCAAAAACGTGCCAACTCATCATCGAAAGTGCTAGGTCGGCTCAAGCAAATGTCACATAATCCTCTAGTGTGACGTCCCAACACATACGCAATGTCCTAGCTCAAAATCATGAGGTCATCAAGGAAAAGGGTGTTAGAATATAATGGGTGTGCTCGTTTGACCATCGACAATATCACTATTGTCACCCAACCATAGGCCAAATCCACCCTCTGAGCACCTTAACCTTGACAAAGAATCATTTCGGAAGCAAACCCTAGGCTAGATAGCCAAACAAAGGGTAGCACACCTTTCCCCAAGGATAGCGCACCAAACAAGAGCTGATCAGATAGTCCAAACCATAACCAAGAGATAGTCCAAGCCAAAACCGAAATCTGCTAGTTGCAGCAACTGCAACTGCAGCTCTCCTCCAAACTTGTGCACAAACTGGGCAGTGCGCACAAGTGCTGCTCTGCAATTCTGAGAATGCCTGCCAGAATGAAGATTGGCCTTCTGTATTTATACTAATTTTGGCTAACTGCCTGGGCCGACTTCTTATTCTAGATACCTATTTACTCATTATATATTATTTCTTCTGGCTGACTTCTTCTCTTGGAGGCTAATAACCTAATACAAATTATCCTCATGAGCCGACTTGTCTTCTAGGGTTATTAGCCAACTCATTAGGGTTTCTTCTTGCTTCCTAGTATATTCTATTCTTGTTAGGTTTACACGTGGAGGTAAATACCTCCCGCAACTACCATAATATCAACACTTCCTCCTAGCTAGGGAGTTATTGAAGGTAATGGTCCTGAGCACAAACATACCATTTACTCGGTAGCATCAACATAGTCGTATAGACTATCAATGTCATCAACTCCATCATCTCTCGAAACCATACTCCATCTGAGTAATCAGACATGATGTTGGATAAGTCACTCACTCCATCGAGTGACACAAGAACCATTCTTCTAATCCGGACATATGTCCTAGAAGAATAAATGTCCTGGACCATTTTCCGTCTGGGAAATCTCTGTCCATTGATCATCCATCTAGCTGATAATCATTTCCAACACTGCTAATAGTTTTCAAGGCAATTGTAACAATATCATTCAATAGAACACAACTGTGTCTATCCATAATAGTACACAACTACAATCTAGTGGTACACTACCACACCAAGTAGCACACAGGTACTTGATCAGTGACGTATAGTCACAAGCAGTGGAACACATCCACCACAGTAGTATACATCTACTGTCTAGGGACATACAGTCTTCATAACAATCATCTGATATCAACCTGCACATAAACAATGTTATGATATAAACTGAATCATCTGGGCCATTCTTCCACTCACATCTGTGAGATCTTGGAAGAGCATCTGCCCTTAGAAGGTCAAACATCAATGATGATCTATCTGGACTATTCTTCTCAAGCAAGGAAGAATAACTGTCCTGATTTCTGAGCCTGGACCATTCCCCACCCTGGGCCATTCCTCCGACACTAGACAAAGTGTAACCTGGAGAGAATGAGTCTGCCCTAAGGAATGTCTGTCC
>ML813104.1:19446-30907 GCA_009831015.1 Picea engelmannii
AGTTGACAAGGGTTTGTGAAGAATCCAAAATGAGAAAAATCATGATGGGAAGCAAGCTTGATGACTCAAGTAAACTCAGTTCCGGGAAGACAAAACCTCAAAGAAATGAAGACATCAACATCTCAGCACTCTCAAGTATGGTCCCTACCAATGATAATACTTGGTTAATTGATAGTGGTGCTTCAAGGCACATGAACGGTCTTATAAATCACCTAACACATTTCATTGAGAAAGAGACACATCTATCTGTTGTTCATGGAGATGATGCCAGATATAATGTGAGAGGAGTTGGAACTTCTACCTTCCGACTAGACTCAGATATGCAACTCAAATTAGAAGAAGTACTATATGTACCTGGAATGAAGAGAAATCTTGTCTCTATTTCTGCCTTGGAAGACAAAGGCTACAAGATTACTTTCTCAAAAGGAAGAGTCCTTGCATGGCACAAAGACTCTCATATAAGATATGCGAAGGTAATTGGTGTCCCAAAAAACAACTTGTACAGATTAACCATCAAACCAGTTCAATCCTTACTACACGACACTATCAACTTGAGTGAGTTATGGCATAAAAGACTTGCTCACATTCATTATAGAGCTCTTCCAACTCTAGGGAAAATGGTAACAGATCTACTAGAAATACAGATTCATCATAAAGGTGTTTGCAAAGGTTGTTCCCTTGGAAAAAATGTTAAAGGATCCTTCCCAAGAAGTGACAATAGATCCAAGGAAATCTTGGACTTGATACATTCAGACGTGTGTGGCCTAATGACCGTTGCATGTCTAAATGGCTACTTGTACTATGTACTCTTCATAGATGATCACTCCAGGAAGACTTGGATTTACTTTCTAAAGAACAAGGATGGAGTCCTTGCAAAATTTCAAGAATTCAAAGCTCAGATTGAGAACCAGACCGGAAGAAAAATCAAAATATTAAGATCAGACAATGGAGGGGAATACACCTCAAGAGAATTCAACAGTTTTTGTATTGAAGAAAGAATCAAGAGGGAGTTCATAGTTCCTTACAACCCTCAACAAAATGGGTTAGTTGAAAGGAAAAACATAACTATCATTGAGGAAACAAAAACAATGATTCATGATCAGAGTCTACCTATGACTCTATGGGCAGAAGCATGTATGACAACAGTATATGTTCATAACAGAAGCCCTCATCAGATCCTAAATAACATTACTCTAGAAGAATCCTTCACCGCAGTGAAGCCAGAGATTGGGCACTTCAGAATATTTGGATGTCCAGTGTATCTTCATATACCCAAAGAAAAGAGATACAAGCTAGAACCTTCAGGAAGGAAGGGCACATTTGTTGGATACAGTGAATCCTCAAAATCTTATCGAATCTACATTCCTAGTCAGAGACAAATTGAAGTAAGCAGGGATGTTACTTTTGAATAAGAAGTAGCCTTCCAGAAATCAAGAGAAGCTCATATGGAAATTGATAGTGATACAATACCTTCTCCTCCTTCATCAATTCAGAGGGAGACAAATATTTTTACAGATGATCCAATAGCTCCAGTTGATCCATTTGTTCGAGTAAATTTAGTTTCTCCAAGAAACATACCCAGAGATGTTAAAGTTGGACATAAAAGGCCTCCTTGGGCCCGACATGTTGGGTATGTGTTATATTCTTTGCATGTGTGTGTGTGTGGGTGTGTCAGATATGACAATTGCGCCTGACGATCCCTCTAGTAGTTCTCTTGGTGTTGTGTGCATCGGGTGCTTTCCTAGGGGGGTCCTAGCGGGGGGTAGGTATGCCCCCCCCTGGTTAAACATGACGTTCGGAAATGAATGGTAGCCCGAGGCCGACAGGGTTCAGGGCAGCGCCCCAAAATTATTTTTTTGGGGCAGTTTTTGCTATTTTTAGCGGTTTACTAAAAATAATTCTGGTTTTAGGGGTTAGAGTTTTGGTATCTACAGAATACCTAAAAACATTGTATATATATTGTATGGTGAATGGTTAAATTCCATATAATGAATATAAGAAAGGTTTTCCTGGTTGAGGGTTTCCGGTATAAAATCTTTGTGTACTATGTGTATGAGCCATTGATTAAATTATGTTTTGGTTAAGAATCTATATGTGTTGCTTTAATTCATAGGTTTAAAGCTTACATGTGGTATCAAAGCTCATTTTTGGCTTCAAAGGGACGCCTTTGTTGTTGAGGGTTTGGCTCGGTCTTGATAGATCTAGTTTATCTTGGGTTTGTGATAAACCTGGGTTTAGTGGGAGCTTTTGCAGTGGAGATTCAAGTATAGAAAGAGGAATGGCGAGCTCATCTAGAATCGAGATAGATAAGTTCAACGGTAAAATATTTGAGCTATGGAAGCTCAAGATGGAGGACCTTCTTGTAGACAAAGAACAATGGATAGATGTGGATCCTAGTACACTGTCTACTAGAACATAGGCTACTGGTACACAACCTACTAGTACACCAGCTACTGGTATGTCAAAGGAAGATTGGGAGAAGTTGGACAGAAGAGCAAGGAGTACTGTTCGACTATGCCTGGCAGATTTGGTTTTGTTGAATGTCTCAGGAGAATCTACAACCAAGGAACTATGGGATAAGTTGGGGAATTTGTATCAATCAAAGTCCCTGGTAAACAAGTTGTTTCTTTGAAAGAAGTTGTATCATCTTAGAATGGAAGATGGAGATTTTGTGACAAAACATCTAAATGCCTTTAATACTCTGGTAAGTCAACTTGTCTCTGTTAATATTACGATTGCAGAAGAGGACAAGTGTATTACTTTGTTATGTTCTTTACCAGACTCTTGGGATAATCCGGTTGTAGCAATTGGTAGTACCACTCAATCTACAGTGAAGTATGAGGATGTAGTTTCATCCTTGTTATCTAAAGAGATGAGGCGGAAAAGCATGGATAGTCATAGTACAAATGATTTACTTGTAAGAGGTCATACCCAAGACAGGAATCCTAGTAAACCTTCGGGGGGGAAATCTAAATCTACAGGTAGATCTAAGTCTTCAGGAAAATATTTGAGGAAATGTTGGAAGTGTGGTAAAACATGGCATTATAAGAAAGATTGCAAGTCTAAGAAGTTTGATAAACCAAAGGGATCTGATAGTACCTCTTCCACAGAGGCAAAAACCTCCACTGAAAAAGGAGGTGATGTTTATCTAGCATCTACAAGTACAAATGCAGACCGTGATGTATGGTTGATCGACTCAGGTGCATCATACTATATGACTCCTCACAGGGAGTGGTTCTTTGAATATGAAAAATATGATGGTGGTGATGTATTCCTAGGAGATGACTCGACAGCAAAAATCTTGGGACGTGGAAGGGTTAAGTTGCTGATAAAAGATGGAAGGATTAGAACTCTCCCTGGGTTTCTGCACATTCCAAAACTAGCTAGGAGCCTAATATATGTAAGCAAGATGGGTGATGCAGGAGTGGATATTGTATTTGGAAAGAACACTTGCAAGATGGTACGAGGAGCAATGGTGTTGATGAGGGGAGTTCAGTGTGGAACTCTGTACAAGTTGTTGGGAAGCACTTATACTAATGGGTGTAACAATTTTGTTGTCCCTGAATAGAGAAATAAAGAATACAAGACCAATATTGTCCCTGGAAAAAAGACCATGATGTGGCATCAAAGACTGGGGCATTTTGGAGAAAAGGGTCTATGAACACTACACAGTAAAGGTATGGTTGAAGGTATATCTAATTGCACTTTGGATTTTGATTTCTGTGAACATTGCATAAATGGTAAACAGAATCGAGTAAGATTCCCATCTGGTGCTACAAGAGCAAAGGGGATCTTAGAGTTGATACACAATGATGTGTTTGGACCTGTTCCTTTTCCATCCCTAGGTAAATATGTGTATTATGTTTCATTCATAGATGATTTTTCAAGGAACACATGGATTTATTTTCTTAGAAAGAAATCTGAGGTATTTGATAAATTTAAAGAGTTTAAGGCTCTGATAGAAAATCAGACAGAGAAGAAAATAAAGGTATTGAGAATAGATAATGGTGGATAATTCTGCAGAAATGAATTCGAAGAATTCTGTAAGAAGTGTGGTATAGCGAGGCAGAAGACTACTCCATACACTCCTCAGCATAATGGAGTTGCAGAAAGGATGAACAGGACACTGATGGAAAAAGGAAGGAGCATGCTCAACGGTGTCAGGTTAGGACAAGAATTATGGGAAAAGGCAGTAGGTACAACATGTTACCTGGCCAATCGATCACCTTCATTAGCATTGGATGATAAAACTCCACACGAGGTATGGTATGGAAAGAAACCCTCTCTTCAACATCTTAGAGTGTTTGGTTGTGATTCTTATGTACATGTTCCAAAGGAAAATAGAAGTAAGCTGGATAAAAAGGCCGAAAAGTGTATCTTTATTGGTTATAAAGATGGTGTGAAAGGTTATAAGCTTTGGAACCCATAAACCAAGAAAATTGTTTACAATCAAGATGTTTTTAGAGAGGTAAAAGATGTGTCCAAAAAAGAATTCCTACCAACGCAAGACGAACCTGAGAAAATAGAGCTTGAGTTGGATGATACAAAATCTGAATCATCTGAAGAAGAGGAAGTAGAAGAAGAAGAAGAAGAACCTCATACCCCAGTATTGAGGAGATCAGTGAGAGATAGAAGGCAACCAGAAAGGTATAGTCCACTTGAATTTTGTTCCAATTTTGCTTTATCTATTATTGATGATGATCCCAGAACTGTCAGGGAAGCAGTGAATTCAAAGGATAGTAAACTTTGGAAGAAGGCCATGGTTGAAGAAATGTATGCCTTGGATAAGAATAAGGCATGGGATATAGTTGAGTTTCCAGCTGGAAGAAAATATGTTGGTAGAAAATGGTTGTTTAAGAAGAAGTTTAATGCATAAGGTAAAGTGGAGAAATACAAAGCTTGGTTAGTAGCAAAAGGTTATTCCTGGGTAGAGGGAATTGACTTTGGTGATATTTTTTCTCCTATTGCTAAGTTAACTTCTATTAGATTTATTTTATCTATTGTTGTTTCTTTTGATCTTGAAGTGGAACAGATGGATGTGAAGACAACATTCCTACATGGGCATCTGGAAGAAGAAATCTACATGAAGCAGCCATAAGGCTTTGTAGTGAAGGGAAAGAAAGAGTTGGTCTATAAGCTAAAGAAGTCACTATATGGTCTGAAGCAATCACCTAGGATGTGGTACCAAAAGTTTGACACATACATCCTTGGATTGGGATTTGTAAGAAGCAGGGTTGATGATTGTGTATATTCCAAGCAGGTTGGTAATCACTTCATTTATGTAGTGTTGTATGTTGATGACATGTTGTTGGTAGGAAATAACATGGATGTTATCAATTAAGTGAAATCGCGGCTATCCTCCAAATTTGACATGAAGGATCTTGGTGTTGCTAACTTCATTCTGGGAATGGATATTAAAAGACATCGTGAAAACAGGAAAATCTGGTTGAATCAAAGAAAATATGTTGAGACAATATTGTAGAGGTTTAAAATGCATGGAAGTAGATCGGTCAAGGTTCCTATTCATATAGGTGTAAAGTTATCTACAGATCAGTGTCCCAAGACACAGGAAGAAGAAGAGGACATGTCCCATGTTCCATATGCCAGTGTAGTTGGTAGTTTGATGTATGCAATGGTCTGTACTAGACCAGACATTGCACATGCAGTGGGAGTTTTAAGCGGGTATATGTCAAAACCATGGAAGGAGCATTGGAGAGCAGTAAAGAGGGTCTTCGGGTATCTACGTGGCACTACTAGTTATGGATTGTGCTACCAAGGAAGACCATGATTGGACAGAGTGTTGGACATACATGGCTTTGTTGATGTAGACTGGGCTAGATATCTAGATTGCAGAAGATCTACAAGTGTGTATGTGTTTAACCTATTTGGAGGAGCAATCAGTTGGATGAGAAAAAGACAGGTTTTAGTGGCACTCTCAACTACAGAAGTTGAATACATGGTAGCCACTCATGCAAGCAAGGAAGCAGTATGGTTACAAAGATTATTTTCAGGTATTGGGTTGGTACAACAAGCAGTGAGATTAGATTGTGACAGTCAGAGTGCAATCTTCCTGGCAAAGAACCCATCTTATCATTTGAAGACAAAGCATATCGATGTTCAGTATCACTTTGTGAGAGGCATGGTTGAGGAAAAGAAGGTGTTGCTGGAAAAGGTTGACACTTTGAAGAATGTTGCAGATTCATTGACAAAGTCTGTGAGCACAGGAAATTTCTCCTGGTGTAGAGTAGCAATGGGCATTGTTGCCCTGGATTGTTGACTATATAATCCCCTGGACCCCTGGATGCAAAGAAAACAACAAGTGGGAGAATGTTGGGTATGTGTTATATTCTTTGCATGTGTGTCTATGGGAGCGTCAGATATGACAACTGCATCTGACAATCCCGGTTGAGGGATTAGGGTTTTGGTATCTACAGAATGCCTAAAAACATTAGGGTTGAGGGATTAGGGTTTTTAGCGGATTTTTCTATTTTTAGCGGTTTACTAAAAATAATCCTAGTTTTAGGGATTAGGGTTTTGGTATATACGAAATACCTAAAAACATTGTATATATATTGTATGGTGAATGGTGAAATTCCAAATAATGAATATAAGAAAGGTTTTCTCGGTTGAGGGTTTCTGGTATAAAATCTTTGTGTACTTTGTGTATGAGCCATTGATTAAATTATGTTTTGCTTAAGAATCTATATGCATTGCTTTACTTCACAGGTTTAAAACTTACATGAAAAACTCTACAAGAAGCAGAAGGGCATAAATCCCCACAAGGAACAACCAGAGAGAGCAAAAGACCAAAGAGATTCTCAAGCTACCTTTCAACCATGACCCACATTATTGACTCAGAGCCAACTTGTCATGGAGAAGCTTTAGGTGAACAAGTATGGAAAGATGTTTTTATCACATATAGTTGTCAAGGGAAGCAGGTTGTCCAAGTTCGCAGCCTGCACAAGAAACGTCAAAGAGCATCGTTCAAATCATTCCATTTCGTGCTCGAAATGCAAGCAACAGGCGAGATCAGCTTCAACGGCGAACATTCCTGAGAATATCAGATCGGCAGTTTGCGGGAATCAAGGGTTCGAAATATTCTTAAAGTTGTTTGTCAAAGTGGCCAAAGCCAGAAGTGTCGAAGGCCCAAAGTAAATATGGACCATCCATCGACGGGGCCACGCATCAACAAATCCATAGCTCCGGGTAAAAGCAGTTGAAGGCAGAGGAGGTTTGCGAATTGGTTTTTCCAGAGCCAGGAGACCCGAAGGGATCTCAGTCGTCGATCTCTGGAGTCCACACATCGTCAGATCATCCTCCAGGAGGTATTATTGTTTAACTTCAAAAGTAGAATCCCCCTCTCCCAGGGCACAGTTTGGCAGATTCTAAAGTTGGTGGGTAGTTGAGTTTGGCAGTGGCGCTAAATCTAGCGGGTGTGCCCAGATCTCATATAGGTACTAGATCTATGGCCACAGTTCATTGCGGGGACGCAACATGCTCGGGAAATAATTTTCTTGAGCGATCCCTCAATTGAAACCGTGGTTTTGAAAAATGACTACGTGGAAAAAGGTGGTGGATTAGGGCTCAAAAGCACTGTGAACCCAAAACACCTTTGAGCGGCCCCGCAATCATGTGTTTATATGGTGTCCTATCTGAGATCACTACATGGTCGCCTCCTGGGCATTTAATCTCATTGATTTCCCAATGCATACAACTAATGAAGGTGAGGAAGGTTGGTGAAACCTCGTCTCACCACTTAAATGGAAATCCAGAAGGACTGTCAGCAAGACAACTCTTCTGTAGATCCCTGTTGAAACATGATTGCATCCGACAGAAGCTCGTGTCTGATAGAAGACTACATGCCTAGTCTGCCAGAGAACATGCAGACCTAAAGCCTTGAAAGCAAAGACTCGAACATGCCTTTGATGTTAGTTTTGAATTGTTATGAGTATATAGGAGTCATTTTGATATTTTGTTGTGGTCGATGGTTGAGCAATGCTCCTGCATTGTAAACTTTCGATGAAGAACACTAGTTCTCTGGTTATGTATTTGTTTTTTGAGACATCTTTTTTAATGAAAGTCAGCTTCTTCTCCATCTTATTTGCCTCTGATACTGAGAGAGTTCATGAATGACTGATTCACATGGATTGTTATGGTTGTATTATGATGAATATTACATTATAGTGTTGTTATAATTTCTTTCAGTTTCTTTGAGATTTGAATTCAATAGGATCTTGCGTTTAAGTTTTTCCTCCTTAGGCTACTGGAAGACCTAATGTCCACAACAGACCTCTACACTCTCCTCACCAAAGTATTCCCTCTACTCACCCTTACTCCAACTTACTGACTGAAGTCGATTCCAGACCTCACCTGCATATGCATACCAGTCCAGTTTTATGAGTTAAAATGATATCATCTTGAGTTTTCACCCATTTGACCACTTTAAAACCAACCTGTGACATAAAACTCTGATGGGTATTGGGCTTACCCTCTCTGCAATAAGAGGGTGACTTCTAGTGCTAACATTCATGGTGTTTTTGTTGGGGAATGAATTGAAGACCTTTCCTTGGGTAGAACGACAACGAACTTTTGATTCTGAAGGTGCATCAGATATCAGAACCTATAAAGATTGCGCTTGCACCTGGCGACTCCATTGAGGAGACTCCACTATTTCAGTGCGGCTGCTTCTAGCTACACCTGAATCTCTCTGGGAGAACACAATGATCAGATTTGGTCTTTGATGGTGAGAAAAGACCAGACATGCTCAGACTGCATATCATTCACCTAGTGACTCCATGGTTAAAGGATCGATTGGCGACTCCACTGGTCTGAAATGGAAAAAATTATGGCTCGAAGGTTTTCTCCTTTTAATTTCTCCTATGTTCCTAGTTTTCCAAATGTTGTTCCTACTATGGATGAATGGGGTGATTTTTTTCCCATATTTAAAGAGCATAAAGAGGACAACCTTGCTCAGCATCTCTGTGAGTTTCATGAACTCATGCATTAGTGGGAGATACATCATGAGCATGTATTATTAAAAATGTCCATGTTCTCATTAGCAGGGGATGCTCGTGAATGGTACCTCTCCTTACCCCCTGCTAGCATCTGCTCCTTGGAATAATTTCATGCAGCTTTCAATAAGCATTGTCAAAGGTATTATTCCTCTGAGTTAATTTGTCATAATTGTTGTGAAGAATATAAAGACTATGTTCAAGGTATGATTATTTCGAATGAAATCCGTGAGGATGAAAGCTATGAAATCTATAAGGAGGAAGGCTACGAGGACGAAGAAGAATCTTTGTGTGAGCTGATGGAATTGGTAAAATATCTCTCTGCCAAAATAGAAAGGTTGGAATCCGAACAAAGCGCAGAGGATTCTCCAGTCCTTGAGACAGATGTTCTTGATAGCCCTACGAATGGTGATAGTGTTGAAGATTTCATAATTGTAGAGGCCTTACATTTTTCTCCTAATGTGCTTGTTGTCTCATATTTAAATTAAGAAATAATGGTGTGTTTAGATGAAGAGAAGCAGTGCCCTACATCACAATTTGATGACCTGGGGAGAAGCCAGCCTGTATATGACAGCTACGAATCATATTCTGAGCTGGATATGAAGGATTTCCAAGAACATACTGCAAAGTCCCATCCTCTATTCATTGAAGAAAAATATTATGAGGAAATCAGCCATCCCGGGCCTGCAGAAGACGCTGAGTAGCAAATCAAAGAGAAAAGCTTTCCCACGGGTCATGTTTATGATGATTATGAATCTGACCGTTGGGAGATCCATGAAGAAGAAAAGGAGCAGCAGGAGGAGTAGTTTATCTCTTATCCAGAGCCTGTAAATGAGAAACCATCGTTTGAGGTCAGTCAACCTGTACAGTTTCTCATCCACCTGTGCCTACCAGATATATTCAACCATGTGTGAGCAGTCGCGTGACAAATCAGGCTACCTGTTATAAATTTTATGGATTTTTTTGCTTGTCCTATGAGCCTCTGAAGGAATACATGGAGTTGTATTTCCTTCATGTTCTGAAGCCACCCAACTTTATCCCGACCTCATCATTAGGAGGAAAGATGAAAAATGTAACTGTTCTGTTGTCACGGTTGCATTCTCTATTATCAATCATTGACAGAGTAAACAAATTTGCAACTAGGAAATTGCTTAAGTGGCTATGGTGGAATTTTTCTTTCACCTAGCACTGTGTAAATATTAATTAGTCTAGGATTGTACATAAATAACCTCTTGTGGAGCCCATGTGTGTTTATTTTCGTTTTTTTTACATATTGGCCTATATTCCTCAGCAGGATGTTTTTTGAGCATGACTCCATAGCCCAATGCATAAGGCGACTGGAACTGCTTGTGCTTGGCAGCTCGCAGAGAGCATGTCACCCCCTATGGAGCCAAATGTTATCACATATAGTTGTCAAGGGTAGCAAGTTGTCTAAGTTTGCGGCCTACACAAGAAACGTCAAAGCACAGGGTTCAAAGAAGTCCATTTCGGGCTCGAAATGAAAGCAACATGCGAGATCAGCTTCAATGATGGACATTCCTGAGAATATCAGATCAACGGTTCGCGAGAATTGGGGGTTTCAAATATTGTTAAAGATTTTTTTCAAAGTGGCCAAAGTCAGAAGTACTGAAGGCCCGAAGTGAATCTGGACCATCCATCGGTGGGGCCACATGTCAGCAGATCCATAGCTCCGGGTAAAAGAAGTTGAAGGCAAAGGAGGTTTGAGTTTTGGTTTTCCCGGAGCCCGGAGACCCAAAGGGATCTCAGTCGTCGATCTATGGAGGCCACACGTCGTCAGATCATCCTTCGGGAGGTATTATTTTTCAACGTCAAAAGTAGTGTCCCCCTCCCCCAGGGCACAGTTTCATGGATTCTAAAGTTGGTGGGTGGTTGAGCTTGGTAGTGGCGCTAAATATAGCGGGTGCACCTAGATCTCAAATTGGGACTAGATCTACGACCACAGTTCATTGCAGGGACACAACATGCTCGGGCAATAATTTTCTTGAGCGGTCTGGCAATTGAAACCGTGGTTTAGCAAAAGGACTATGTGGCAAAAGGTGGTTGATTGTGTTAGAAAAACAGGACCACGGAGCAATAAAATAAAACAAATGCGGAAACAAAACATAGAAGATACATAATACAAGAGAGACACAGATTTACGTGGTTCACCCAGTGTGGGCTACGTCCACCAGAGAAATTGCCAGGTCCTTTATTTATTATTATCCATCAAAATGAAGGGATACAACCTACAGCAAAACCCGTTGTAACTTCCTTTTTTTTCTCTCATAATCTCCTCTCTCAGAATACAATACTCACCAACATACATAGCCGCAATACATTTCCCTCATAAAAGAGGGTTGCCTTCTAGGGCAAAAAACCCTAACATAATCTCTATCGTTAGATCTGTGACCTTATAATGAACGGTCTAGATTTACAATGAAATTACAATA
>ML813104.1:34415-46984 GCA_009831015.1 Picea engelmannii
GTGCATCATAACCCAAATGAACCTGTCCAAAATCACCTTGAACATAATCTAGAAAATGTTTCCTATGGGGTGTGGCATGAAATGAAGCCCCTGAATCTACTACCCAAGACTCAGAAATATTATCTACAGAAAGAATCAAAGCAACTTGTAACACATCACCTATTACATTTGCTTCCTGATTTATCTCTTGTTGTCCATCTCCTTGTTTCTTTAGAGCTTTGCAGTCTTTCTTCAGATGTCCTTTCTTCCCACAATTCCAACACTCTATCTTTCCAAGTCTGGATTTGGATCTGCCCTTCCTAGAATTCCCATGGTTCCCTGAGCCCTTTCCTCTATCCTTTTGTCTTCCCCTGTTCTCCATGTTCAACGCATTACCTGATGTCTCACCTGTGCTTTTCCGTCACATTTCCTCACTAAGGATAACACCAACAACATCATCAAAATTTAAAGTATTTGAACCAGAGACAGAGTTACTTGCAGCCATGACCAAGCCATTCCAGCTTGCTGGCAATGAGCACAAGATTAGAAGAGCCCTAACATCATCATCAAAGTCCACTTTTACAGAACTTAGTTGATTAGTAACCGTATTAAATTCATGTAAATGATCTATAACAGACCCACCTTCCGACATCTTCATATTAAATAATCTCTTCATTAGAAATACCTTATTGGACGCCGAGGGTTTTTCATACAATTTGGCCAATGCGTCCATCAAACCCTTCGTTGTCTTTTCTTTCGAGATATTGAAATCCACCGATGTTGCTAGGCTCAGCCGTATCGTTCCTAGAGCCTTTTTGTCAAGAATCTCCCATTCTTTGTCCTTCATGGCCACCGGCTTCTTTGCTACTCCGCTCAATGGTAGGAATAGATCCTTCTGATATAAATAATATTCCATCTGCATTTTCCATAACTAGTAGTTTTGGTCGTTAAATTTCTCGACCCTAAACTTTCCATCTTCCAACATTGCTCCCTCTCGAACCGGGAATCCTCTTTTCCTGCGAGTTACCTTACGCTCTGATACCAGTTGTTAGAAAAAAAGGACCGCGGAGCAATAAAATAAAACAAATGCGGAAACAAAGAATAGAAGATACACAATACAAGAGAGACACAGATTTGCGTGGTTCACCCAGTGTGGGCTATGTCCACCAGAGAAATTGCTAGGTCCTTTCTTTATTATTATCTAACAAAATGAAGGGATACAACCTACAGCAAAACCTGTTGTAACTTCCTCTTCTTTCTCTCACAGTCTCCTCTCTCAGAATACAATACTCACCAACATACATAGCCGCAATACATTTCCCTCATAAAAGAGGGTTGCCTTCTAGGGCAAAAAACCCTAACATAATCTCTATCGTTAGATTTGCGACCTTATAATGAATGGTCCAGATTTACAATGAAATTACAATGTACTTTTACAAGGCAATTTTTTCTTCGGGGGCTTCGCCCCCGAACCCCGCAAAGGGGGTACCCCCCCTCTGCACTCCCCCGCGTGGAAGAGTGTACATACTTATGGGGTATAAACACGACTGAAAGTAAAAGACCTCTAAATCAGGAAGATAATTAGGCTCCACAACCAACAGATTGCGGGCTCAAAAGCGGTGTGAACCCAAACCACCTTTGAGTAGCCCCGCAATCACTTGTTTATATGGTATCCTATCCGAGAGCATTATGTGGTCACCCCCTGGGCATTTAATCTCGTTGATTTTCCGATGTAGACAGCTAATGAAGGTGAGGAAGATTATTGAAACCTCGTCTCACCACTTAAATGGAAAGACAGAAGGACTGTCAACAAGCCGACTCTTCTGCAAGTCCCAGCTAAAACACGATTGTGTTCAACAAAAGCTCGTGTCTGACAGAACACTGCATGCCCAGTCTTCCAGAGAACATGAAAACGTAAATCCTTGAAAGAAAAGACTTGAACACGCCTCTGTTGTTAGTGTCGAATTGTTCTGAGTATATAGGAGACATTTTGATATTTTGTTGTGGTCGATGGTTGAGCAGTGATCCTGTATTGTAAACTTTTGATGAAGAACACTGGTTCTCTGGTTATGCATTTGTTTTTTGAGACATCTTGTTTAATGAAAGTCAACTTCTTCTCCATCTTATTTTCCTTTGATACTGAGAGATTTCATGAATGACTGATTCACATGGATTGTTATGATTGTATTATGATGAATATTACATTATAGTGTTGTTATAATTTCTTTCAGTTTCTTTGAGATTTGAATTCAAGAGGATCTTGCGTTTAAGTTTTTCCTCCTTAGGTTGTTGGAAGACCTGATGTCCACAGCAGACCTCTACGCTCTCCTCACCAAAGTAATCCCTCTACTCACCCTTACTCCAACATACTGATTGAATTTGATTCCATACCTCACCTACTTGTGCATACTAGTCCAGTTTTACGAGTTAAAATGATATCATCTTGAGTCTGCACCCATTTAAACGCTTTAAAACCAACCTATGACATAAAACTCTGATGGCTACTGGGCTTACCCTCTCTGCAATCAGAGGGTGACTTCTAGTGCTAACAGATGCCATGACTGAAGAATACCAATCTATATTAAAAAATGATGTATGGGATGTTGTTCCAAGACCAAAGAGAAAGTATGTAGTAACATCCAAATGGATTTATAAAATCAAGCATGTTGTTGATGGAAGCATTGAAAAATACAAAGCAAGATTTGTGGCCAAGGGTTTTCTCAAATAAAGGGAGTTGACTTTGACAAGACTTTTACACTAGTATCATGATACACCTCCATCCGATCTATCATTGCACTAGTTACTTCCATGGGTTGGAAGCTAAATCAGATGGACGTAAAGACAACCTTTCTCAATGGTGAAATTGGGGAATAGGTTTATATTGAGTAGCCAGAAGGATTCATTGTACACAATGAAAGATCTTATGTATGCAGGTTGAAGAAATCCCTATATGGCCTAAAGAAAGCACCATGTACTTGGTGCGAGAAAATTGATGGATTTCTGATGAGTTTGGCCTTCAACAAAAGTGGTTTTGATCCAAACTTATATTATTACATTGATGGCAATGAGTGTTTTATTTTGGTCCTATATGTGGATGACCTTTTCCTTATCAGTTCAGAGAGACTCATTGTTGAATGCAAACAAGCATTGATTGCTAAATTTGAAATGAAGGATTTGGGCTTGATGCACTACTTCTTGGGACTAGAAGTATGGCAGAGAACATATGAGATTTTCCTGAGTCAAGGAAAATATACTATGGAGATACTGAAAAAGTTTGGCATGACAAAATGCAAATCCATACCACTTGAATGGTAATGGATTTGAAGAAAATGAGTGATACTAATTCAGGAGATGTAGATCCACACTTATACCGACAAATGATTGGATCTCTGATGTATCTAGTTAACACCAAACCAGACATTTTCTATGTAGTAAATGTTCTTAGCCAGTTCATGAGCCAACCGAGACAAACACACTGGATAATTGCAAAACATGTATTGAGATACTTACGAGGCACAATTGGTTATGGCATGAGATATGCCTCCAGTGTGGACTTGAGCTTGCAAGGATATGCCAATGCAGATTGGGCAAGAAGCACAATAGACAGAAAAAACACCTTCAGTTGTTGCTTCACTTTAGGTTCTGCCATGGTTTCTTGGTGTAGCAGAAAAAAAATCTCTGTGGCATTAAGAACCACAGAGGCAGAGTACATTGCATTGAGTGTGGCAGTTCGTGAAGCAGTGTGGCTTCGAAAACTTCCGACTGACTTGTTCGATCATGAGATGGATCCTACTACTATTCATTGTGACAACCATAGCTGTGTAAATCTCTCTGAGAACCCGGTGTTTCATGATAGATCGAAACACATTGAAATAAAGTATCACTATATCAGAGACATGGTGCAGATGAAGATAGTACACGTGCAATACCTTCCTACTCATGAACAGATCATAGATATCTTCACCAAACCACTTGCCAAGAGAAAGTTTGAGTATTTCCATGAGAGACTTGGCCTACTGGAAAATGCCTCCCTAGCTGAGAGGGAGTGTTGATGATTGCAACTACGTGAGACATTCTCTAGCTTACAAACCTAACAGAAAGCAACTACGTGAGACATTCTCCAACTTGCAAACCTAAGAGAAATCCCTTGAGATGGGTATGTGGTTCCTATCTGAGACAGAGTAGAAATGTAGAGATGGACAGAAAGTTGAGAAGAATTCCAGATGATTCTCCCGTGTAACACAGTGAGAAAGGAGATCTGCAGAGTTGGACGTGCGTGTGGCTGAGCACAAGGTGAACGTGTGAAATCCCAAAGTGTTGGGTGCATCGTCATGAGAACAAAGATGAAGATGATGTATTAGCCTCCTCTGAGAAGAATATTTGACGAGAAACTCCAAATGACTCTCTTTTGTAATGCAGTGGGAAAGAAGATCTATTGAGTGGACGTGCTTGTGGATGAGCACAGGTGAACGTGATCCTAGTGGTCGATCACTAGTGAAGAAGTGGTTCTTCTATGTAATGTAGCGAGCCAGAGATATGGACATCCCTATGGATGTGCCCGTAATGGATGAGCACTAGTGGGTGTATAAGATCCCTTGCTATATTGTTCAAGACTCAGACCTGACTGTAACCCTAATTGTAATGTGAAGGGTGCATGTCGGCCCCACCTTAATGTGATTAATAATAAATGTAAAAGATAATTAATCTGGTTAATATTATCTATAATGTGAGTTAGAGAGGTCGACCTTGTTGTGCCAATAGACACTTTTGTTGATAGGACAAGTCTAATATAAGTAAAGGTAGATTCCCCATTGTGGAATCATATCTCACACATGAGTTTGGAAATTTCAGCAAGTACATCATCTTGGGAAAAGTGTGCACTCTCTTGGGTGCTAGTCTTCTAGGGTTTGAGCACCATCTTGTGTGCTAAGTCTTATTGGTGGTGAAGGTATTTCTCTTGACGAATATAGCAAAGGATTTGGTTGGGTTTTCTTCCCTTGCTGAGAAGGGTTTCCCAGGATAATTCTTGTGTTCTTGTGTGTGGTGTTTCTTCTTGTGATCTTGGTTGTTGTAACATTATTGTTTATGGCTAAAACAAATGCAAAATTGGAATGAACTACATGTTTAACCTAGGTTATTGAAAAATCAACATTATATTCATTTATGATATACGAAACTATTAGAGATGCTTTCTTAATATTCAAGTGTTGAGCACCCAAGACCTATCAAAAGGTGGGATGTCATTTTGCATTACATTGTTAGGCATAACCAAACTCAATGACCATGACACCCCCCATTTTCCACAAAGGCAACGGGGGGAACATACCACACTTTTGCAGGAATTAAACCCCAGTAGGGAAATATCACCACCCGAACTGAACCAACCAATCACTCACCTATAGGTATTTCTTTATAATATAATTATTTGTGTAACATGTAATTATGTCTTAAGAATCTTCTCCTTCAAAGAATTAATAAATTATAATTGTTATTTATTCTTTAAAAACTCAATAAACTTGCATAGTTTTCGGTCTTCTTGGGTTATTTTCCTCTTTCATATATTTCAATTGAGAACTAATTTATTTGTGTATCACATTTCAATGCAATCTGAGAGAAACAAAAAATCATTCAATATATTTTTCTTTGAACGTTGATACATTTATCACATTCCTTTGTTTGATGAATATTTTTTTATGTTGGAGGAGTTTCAAGGTCATAGATCTTTTATTCCCTTCAACTTTTAACAATAAGAATTTCCACTCTAATTCATTCTAAAAGTCCTTACAATTTGTAAAAAATGAGTGTCTAGCATTACATGATAGCATATAAATTAATATTGCCAACACATTGTAAACCCCATGTCCAATCATTCATTGAAATTTTTTTTTTTAATAAATAAGTTACAAAATTAGCTCTTATGATTTGTTGAAATCAATGTAATTATATGTGCTTCCAACATTAACGCATATAATGTATTTGCATTTTTAGGATATATTCATTTTAATCTTATGTGAAATCATGGTTTAATATCTTGAAAGCCATTCCATTCTGTATTCCTTACCTTGAACTGAAATCTTTATGTTTTCTTATGTTCGTGTATCTTTGTCAAATCCACCATAATGTTTTTCGCTTTTCTTTCTATTTTTATAACTTTTTTTCTTCCCAATTTTGTTGCCACTATGCTTTACCTCTTTCACATTTCTATATGAAATTTTGATCTTGTGTTTTGAACAACAATTATCTTTGAAGAGAAATGTACCTATTAGAACGTATGTTGGTTTCTACATGAATTTTTCCCGGTTATTATTAATATTTGAATGGTCTCGTGAATACTTGAAATTGAAACACATTATGTAATATTCGAGTTCAAGCAACCTTGAATGTATAAATGTAGATGAAAAATCTGGTGGACAAGAACTTGTAGTCTAATAGCGAAGTGGACAAATAATCAGGTGCATGTTGCAAATTTCATTCTTGCTAATAATATATTATCGTTTGAATCTTGTGCCTTGTTGATTATTGCAGCTTCATGAGACATTCTCCAGATCATACTTCTTTGGACTAAGTTGAGATGATCTGTGAGAACACCTATGTGATAGGTGAGTCGTAGTCCTATGAACTGAGTTGAGATGACTTGTGTTGGTCTCCTGTCGTTCTCCTCTAGACTGAGTTGAGATGACTTGAGATGGTCTCTTGTCGTACTCATATGGACTTAGTTTAGTTAACTTGAGATGGCTCTCTAGTTCGTACTCCTATGGATTTAGTTGAGTTGATCTGTTGAGAGTGACGTCCCTTATGGTTGAGCAGATTTGGAATTGTCCCTAGTCGCAGAGCACCCGAGGATGTGTGTGAGACCCCTTGTTATATTGTCAAAGAGTAAGACTATTTTGAAACCCTAATTTGTATTGTAAAGGGTACAAGTCGGCTCTATTGTGTAAAGATAATTAATATTGTGTAAAAGATTAATTATATTATTAAGTTTTACAAGTCGGCCCTATTGTGCCAACAGACACATCTATTTGATGAATTAGGTCATGTATTTATAAGAGAGATACATTCCCATTGTGGATCATATCTCATTCTCTCATGACACATTGTGGAGATCTAAAATTTAGTGTGCACTTCTTCTTATGCATTAGCTTTTTTGGTCATAGAGCACCCTCTTGTGTGCACTAGAGTTTATGGTTTGAAGGTTCTTCTCTTGGCAATACAGTAAAGGGTTGTTGGGTTTTTCCCTTGATTGAGAAAGGTTTTCCCAGGATAACTTCTTGTGTCTTTTGCATGGTTATTCTTCTTGTGATCTTAGTTACTATAGCTATTGTGTTGTTGCATTGTTTATGGTTCAAGGTCATGCTAAATTGAAAAGAAACTACATGCGCTTGAGCAATCATTAAAAATTCAACATGGTATCATAGCAGTGTTTCCGAAAGAGCCATTGCACAAGCTACTCCAACACCTTCCAAGCTAGTTGTCACCTTCTTGTTGCGACTGCAAAACGACCCTTACCCTTTTCCTTGTCAATCTAGTTTAGCACTTTCCCTTGAAGTGTTGGGCCTAAATTATTCTCATGCAAGTACGACCTAGTCCAGCGCATCACCTACAACTCTCAGATTGAAATTTGAAGAAATTTTGATTTTCGACCCTAGGGTTTCTAGGGTTTCTGCAGATTTCGGCTTCTAGGGTTTCTGCAGGTCGTTGGGGAACTTTTGCAGCTCGATGGGATTCTTTTGACTCTCTAGGAATTCTTGTTGGCATTCATAAGCCAAACAAACCTCCTAGAGACTTCCACTTGAAAAACGCTAGGGTTTCTAGCCTAGTCGTTAAGGTTTGTGAAGAATCTGCAAGCCATGAGGAACAAAACTTTGGTGGAAGATAGGCTTGATGGATCAAGCAACTTCAACTCTTGGAAGTCAATATTACACATCACTCTAGAAGAGAGTGACCTATTGAGATTGATAGAAGGAACTCTACCAGCAACAACTACTGATGAAGAAAAGGATGAAAGGAAGACAGATGATGTCAAAGCTAGGAAGATAATCATGTACTCAGTAAGAGATCATCTACCACCTCGCATCTCTACCTTAACGACAACGTATCTAATGTATGATGTGTTGAAGAAGATGTTTGAGAGAAATAACACTAACATAGCTCTTACATTGAAACACCAACTTCAAAATCTCAAGATGACGAAAGATGACACCATCACTACCTTCTTCATGAAGATTTCAGAAATTAGAGATCGGTTAGGTGCCATTGGAGAAACCATAACAGACAGAGAGCTTGTCATGATTACTCTCAATGCCCTTCCAAGCCATTGGGAACCATTCATTCAAAATATCAGTGGAAGAGCAGACTTACCTCAGTTTGATCGTCTATGGGTAGACTGCACTCAGGAGGAAACCAGACTTATAGCCAAAGGCGTGCAAGATTCTCATCATAATGACAATCAAGCCCTTGCTTTTCATGCAAAGAGAGGCAGAATAAATAGAAGAAGTTTCAGCAAAGCATTCAATGACAAGAAAACTTCAGCAGCTCCAAGTCATGAACAAAGAAAAGACATATCAATGATTCAATGTTTCAGATGTGACAAGTATGGACACATTGCGAGAAATTGTCCCAGTAGAAATAAAGGAAGACAACATGCCTCCACTGCGGATGTTGATTCAAAACCACCTCACAAAGATGAAGAAGCAAAGGACGAGGCGTTCTTCTTCATTTCAACATTCTCATGTGCGGTTCCTATTGATAGTGATCTTTGGTTGATTGACAATGGTGCTTCCAGACACATCACTGGATATAGAGAACATCTTACATACCTTGTAGAGAACGAGTCTTGTCTACATGTTGTACTTGGTGATAATGCCATATATACTATGAAGGGAGTTGGATCTTCTTCCTTCCAACTAGATTCTGACATACCTCTTCAATTAAGTGAGGTACTATATGTACCTAGGATGAAAAGGAACCTTGTCTTTGTTTCTGCCTTAGAGGATAAAGGCTACAAGGTTACTTTTTCTGAAGGAAACGTTCTTGCATGGCACAAGAACTCAAAATGGATTATGCTCGGGTGATTTGTGTTCGATAAAACATTTTGTACAGATTAACTATTTGACCAGTTCAGGCCTTGTTACATGACACTATCAGCTTGAGCAAGCTAAGGCATAGGAGACTTGCTCATTTACATTATAGAGCCCTTCCCGCTCTAGGAAAGATGGTGGTAGGCCTTCCAGAGATACAAATCGAGTATGATGGCATTTGCAAAGATTGTGCTTTTGGAAAGAATGTCAAGGGGTCATTTTCGAGCAATGACAGTAGACCCAAGGGGATCTTGGACTTGATACATACAGATGTTTGTGGACCCATGATTGTTGCTTCCTTGAGCTGATACTTGTACTATGTTCTCTTCATCGATGATCACTCTCAGAAGACATGGATTTACTTCTTGAAGACCAAGGATGGAGTCCTTGCGAGATTTCAAGAGTTTAAAGCTCAGATTAAGAACTTGACCGGGAGGAAGATCAAAGTGTTGAGATCGGATAATGGAGGAGAGTACACCTCCATGGATTTCAGTGATTTTTGTATTGAGGCAGGGATCAAGAGGGAGTACATCGTTCCTTATAACCCTCAACAGAATGGAGTTGCAGAGAAGAAGAACAAATCCATTGTTGAGGCAACCAAAGCAATGATACATGATCAGAATTTACCTATGATTATGTGGGCAGAAGCATCCATGACAGTTGTGTACATTCAGAACATAAGTCCTCATAAGATTCTGAAGAACATGACTCACAAAGAAGATTTCACTGGAGTACCCAAGGAAAAGAGAACCAAGCTAGACCCTTCAGGCAGAAAGGGTACATTTGTGGGGTACAGTGAATCTTCAAAGGCATACCGAATCTACATCCCTGGTCAAAGACAAATCGAGGTTAGAAGAGATGTCACCTTTGAGGAAGAGATAGCCTTCTAGAGATCCAAAGAATCTCATATGGAGATTGACGGCGAGAAGAAAGAAGAAACAGTACCTTCTCCCCCTTCAACAATGCAGAGGGAGACAGTTACTGATCTAGTTGATCTCGTAGCTCCAGTTGATATTCCTAGAGACATTGCAGTAGGCCAGAAGAGCCCTGCATGGGCTCGACAGACTCTGCAGGAGGCAAAGGGACATGCATCTCCTCGTGGTACATTTCGAGAGAGCAAGATACCACATATATTTTCGAGCTATGTTTCAACTATGAGCCACATCGTTGATACTGAGCTTTCTTGTCATGGAGAAGCAGCAGGTCAACAATTTTGGCAAGATGTCATGACCGAAGAGTATCAGTCCATCATGAAGAATGATGTGTGGGATATTGTTCTGAGACTGAAAGGGAAGTCTGTAGTGACTTCCAAGTGGATCTATAAGATCAAACATGCAGTTGATGGAAGTGTCGAGAAGTACAAAGCGAGATTTGTGGCTAGAGGATTCTCTCAGGTGGAGGGAATAGATTATGAGGAGACATTTGTTCCTATTGCCCGATACACTACCATCCGTACAATTATTGCCCTTGCAGCATCCATGGGTTGGACACTACATCATATGGATGTGAAGACATCCTTTCTCAATGGAGAAATTGAGGAAGAAGTTTACATCGAGCAGCCAGATGGATTCATGATACATGAGAAGGATTCTCATGTCTGTAGGTTGAAGAAAGCCTTGTATGGACTAAAGCAGGCACTTCGTGCTTGGTATGAGAAGATTGGTGGATACTTGATGAGTTTGGGCTTCAGCATGAGTGTCGTTGATCCCAACCTATACTACAACATTGTTGGTGACGAGTGTCTGATTTTGGTCCTATATGTTGATGACTTATTCCTCACCAGTTCAGAAAGCCTTATTGTTGAATGCAAGTGTGCATTAGCTTCTGAATCCGAGATGAAGGACCTTGGTATGATGCACTATTTCTTGGGACTAGAAGTGTGGCAGAGGACTGATGAGATTCTCTTGAGTCAGGGGAAATACATAGTGGAGATATTGAAGAAATTTGGGATGACAGACTGCAAGCCCATGCCTACACCGATGGTGATGGATCTGAAGAAACTGAGTGAGACTTCTTCCGATTTAGGCGAGATTGATCCACATTTTTACATACAACTAATTGGATTATTGATGTATTTGGTTAACATCAAACTTGATATATGCTATGCAGTGAGTGTACTCAATCAATTTATGAGTCAGTCGAGACAGACACACTGGATAGCAGCGAACTGTGTTGAGATATTTGCGAGGCACAGTTGGTTATGAATTGAGATATGCCTTCGGTGAAGACATGAGATTGAGAGGATATGCCGATGCAAATTGGGCAGGGAGTGCAGTGGACAGGAAGAGCACCTACAGTTGTTGTTTTACTTTGGGATCTGCCATGGTTTCCTGGTGCAACAAGAAACAGAGTTTTGTGGCTTTGAGTATCGCAGAAGCAGAGTATATTGCATTATGTGTGGCAGTCAGCAAAGCAGTGTGGCTTCACAAGCTCCTTGTAGACTTATTTAGACATGAGATGGATTCCGCCGTTATTCATTGTGATAACCAAAGCTGTGTGAAGCTCTCAAAGAATCTTGTGTTTCACGATAGATCGTTGTTCACAGTATCATGAGGAATTAGTCGAAACACATAGAGATCAAATACCATTACATCAGAGATATGGTGCAGAGGAAAGCAATACATGTGTAGTACCTTTCTACACACGAGCAAATTGTAGATGTTTTCACCAAACCGCTTGCCATGACGAAGTTTGGGTACTTCCGTGAGAGACTTGGCCTGGTGGAGAATGTCTCCCTAGCTGAGAGGGAGTGTCAATGATTGCAACTTCATGAGACATTCTCCAGATCGTACTCCTTTGGACTGAGTTGAGATGATCTATGAGAACACCTATGTGGTGAGTCGTACTCCTTTGGACTGAGTTGAGATGACTTGTGTTGGTCTCATGTCGTGCTCCTCTGGATTGAGTTGCGATGACTTGAGATGGTCTCATGTCGTACTCCTATGGACTTAGTTGAGTTGACTTGAGATGGCTCTCCAGTCATACTCCTATGGATTTAGTTGAGTTGATTTGTTGAGAGTGATGTCCCTTGTGGTTGAGCACATGTAGACTTGTTCCTAGATGCAGAGCATTAGAGGATGTGTGTGAGACCCCTTGCTTTATTGTCAAAGAGTAAGACTATTGTGAAACCCTAACTTGTATTGTAAAGAGTACAAGTCGGCTCAACTGTGTAAATATAATTAATATTGTGTAAAAGATTAATTATATTATTAAGTTGTACAAGTCGGCCCTATTGTGCCAATAGACACATCTATTTGATGAGTTAGGTCATATGTATTTATAAGAGAGATACATCCCCATTGTCGATCATATATCTCATTCTCTCATAACACATTGTGGAGATCTGAAATTTAGTGCACACTTCTTATGCGCTAGCTTTCTTGGTCATAGAGCACCCTCTTGTGTGCGCTAGGGTTTATAGTGTGAAGGTTCTTCTCTTGGCAATATAGTAAAGGGTTGTTGGGTTTTTCCCTTGATTGAGAAGGGTTTTCCCAGGATAACTTCTTGTGTCTT